>PVJL010004104.1:0-44643 GCA_004026885.1 Lyroderma lyra
GCCCTGCGACAGATGACTGGATAAAGAAGCTGTGGTACATATACACAATGGAATATTACTCAGCTGTAAGAAAAGATGAAATACTGCCATTTGCAACAAAATGGATGGACCTGGAGATCATCATGCTTAGTGAAATAAGCCAGACAGAAAAAACAAAGAACTGTATGACTTCACTCATATGCGGAATATAAAACTGAAAACAAAGAAAAAAGAAATGAACAAACAAACAAATAACCCATGGATAGAATCAACAGTTTAATGTTTATTTGGGGATGAGTGGGTCAGGGAGGAGAGAAAGGGGAGGGGTGGGAGAGGAGTGGGGGAAGCTAAATATAGGATGATGGAAAGAGAAGTCACACTGGGTGGTGAACTTATTATACATCAAGCTGACAATGCACTGTAAAATTGTATGCCTGAAACCTATGTAATCCTTGCTAACAGATGTCACCCCAATAAGTCTAACAATAAAAATGAATTAAAAATAAATAAATAAATAAATAAATAAATAAATAAATAAATAAATAAATGGATTTTTAAAAAATCCATACTTTGTGCTGTTTAAAAGTCAAGACTAGAATGGAGTGCAAAGGTGATACCCCAAAGCTACAAGTTACCTTCAGATATCCTTATTTACATCAGGATGTTCCTCTTTCCTGCATGTACATGCATACATATGCATGCATACCCAGACACACTTTTTAAGACATTCTCAGTGACAGGGCATTGACAAGGTTCTGAATTTTAGCTCCAATATTTGCATGGTGCACAGAAGACATGTTCCAGATAAATATAAGTGGTTATTAAACATTTCTTCCAATTCCAGGCAAAATGATATCCAACCTACTTCAGACAAAAAATCCCCTTATTTTAAGAAAAGAAAATGATGGTATAATGTGTGCCTTGGTAATGACATATGAAGTCTAATGTCTCTCGTTGTGGAAAATCCTTCCATAAATTTCTGTAATCATTTATAAACATTCTACAAACTATGTTTTTCAGTTTCCCCTTGTAATTTAAACCTAATTGCCAGTGATCAACTACCTTCATTCCAGGTTGTCCAAGCTCACTTTAGCCAAAACCAGGGGTGATGATGGATTCTAGTTATTCAATCAGTTTTAAGATAACCTCTGAGAAAATATGTAAAGAAGAGAGTTTTTTGTCATGCACATTCTATTTATTTGCTTGAGAAACTTTATTATGCATATTCTGTATCCAAGTCATGTGTCAAAACAGTAAGATGAAATAATACACAATTCCTATGCTCATGAAGACACGATAACCATGATAAAATGTATAAGAAAGCATCAAGAAAAATAGGTAGCTCTCACAACATAAAACTTTTTAAATTTATATGTCAATAAAATCTTGGGAATAGCAGTACCTCCCAAATCTGAAACTTCCTGGTATAAAAACTTTTACCATTTCTCATCTACAACCTAACTAACTAAATAAATCCTTAAACAAAGTAAAAGGCAAACAAAGCCTTACAGAAAAAAAGATTCATTGTATGTGTCAGTCTTTAATATCCTTAATACATAAGAGACCTTACCAATCAGTAAGAAAAATAATTTTTAAAAAAATGAACAAAAAAAAGAACAAAAAAATGAACAAATCTGATCATTTATAAGAGAAAAATGCAAATGACCCATGGTGCATATAAATGTTTTATGCCATCATATGAAACATCCGTTTTATACAATTAGTGTACTTTTTATTTACCAAATTGGTCAAGATCAAGAAAACCTCATGTTCAGCTCTTGAATACAGGAGTTAACTTTCTAGGACCCTTGGCTGATTGGAAGAACCAATCAGAGAGCCAGCCTTGTTCCCTTCACCAAGGCTCGCAGCAGCCCAGTGACATGAGCTAAGGGAGTTTCTGAGTTTCTCAGCAAGACATTGAAAGACCAACTGTGGTAATGAAACAGGAGATTTTAAACGCTGTTTCCAAAAGTCTGCCAAAAAGACAATTGCAGTTTTAGAAACTCTGCTAAAGGCCGTCAGATAATCTTCCTGGTAAAATAAAGTTTATCAGTTAGTATTGGCTGAAAATACTCAGTAGACATCAATGTTGAGAAAATTGAGTAGAACTCCTGAACAAAATATAAGTTAAAGAATATCTGCACCAAGTCCCTTATGGGACAATGAAGACCGGTGAAGCTATAGGCTATGTTCAAGGCCACACAGTTATTTGTAATCAATTCAAGGACAGACCCAACAATGCTACTGAACTAGCTCTTAACTCAAAAATAGTTAACTTGTGTCTTGTGATCCTCCTTTCTTCCCTCGATCACTGTTCCACCCAAGAACCTTCTCTCTAACCTAGAGAAAGTCACCTAAATCCTAATATAAATCACAGATGCCTCATCTGTAACAAAGAGATAGTACCAAGTTGTTAGATGATATTAATAAGATAATAACGTGAAAAAAAGCTAGCACAGTGTCTGGCAATAGTAGAGCCTTAATAACTGTTGATTTCCTTTTCAAACCTAAAGACATCATTCCCAAATGACTATATATGAACCATTTGACATAGATTATACTAGCTAAGATAGTAATTATTATATATGTACTTCTTCCATAAGATCAGCAAGAAAGTATGAAAATTTGAACCATAGTTCATGGTGAAAATTTATATAGAGGGGCTCTTTTAGGGAAGAAATCACTTCTTGGTGTCCTCTCCAGTCACGGAGCACGTGGAAGCACCCCTTGACTAAATATAGGATAATTCTTGCTTCTACAAGCTAAACATTTATCCTGGTGTTTAAATGGCAGCAGAATAAAATTTTAAATTAAATATTTCTATAGAGAGGTGTTATATTTTCATATCTGTATAAGAAACACCAAGCTTCTTGGCTAACCTCTAAATGACAAGCATCCAGTATCTACATCACAAGTTTGGCAGAAACACCGTCTAGATGGGCCACAATATGACATCAGTGCTGAGCCACTTCCAGCCACGAGGATGAGGACCACACCACAGGGAACAACAGAGCAGCAAGCGAGAAGGAATTCAGGATTCTGAGTAACTACATGAAGCAGAAGTCCCCACCTACTGTCCCCAGAGCCCCGGTTACCCCCACACTGTTATGTCAGAGAGTAATGAATGTGTGTCTTCTTTGAGCCACTCCATTTTTGGTCTCTTTTTTCCACCCTGACTAATGTAAAACACATTATGTATACAGAGTGACTGAGCAATGCTGAGCATGACTAAAAATAGAGCTTGCCTAGGGAATGTCCACAGGCTCTTCCACAGTCACACATTTAAGAGTAAATGTAAGGACAAAGGTAAAATAGATTATCGTAACGAGGAATTAAAGCTACTTTTAAGTCTCTAATTTGCTCATGAGTCTATTCATTTTCCACCAGCTTTCGCAATACCTGTTGTTTACTATAATCTCTACCAGATGACTTTACTGATAATCTCATTTAATCCTCCTCACGAAACCCTGGATACTTCCTTGGCTTGTAAAACTCCATATATCACTCTGCAAGGGAGGCTGCTTTCCTCATCTTGCTTGCTCTGGGCACCAGCATCGTAACTCTAAGATGTGACTGTCCGTATGGCCGTATTAGGCATCTTCATGTAGCAGTTAGGGCTTCCTTCTCAAACCCAGGACATCATGCAGAATTCAAATAGATTTGTTAAAAGTTTAAACACACATGATGAAATGAAAAGTACATACAATTTATTTTGCATAATTCTATACAAACAATTTGTCAGTAGAATGACCTTAGATTTTTACCAAATATCAGGACACATCCACAAGGCATAACCGTAAGTATAATAACTGGGCCACGTTTTAATATCCATTAAGAGTTTTGAAACTGAGGGCCAATCATGAGAACACAGGGTGCTCTGGAATAAACAATAATGCTGGGAAGAATAGAAGGCAATAGGAAAGGAGAAGACCAGATATGAGATGGACTGACTCCATAAAAGGAGCCACAGACTGAGCCTATAGGAGCTGAGCAGGGCTGTTGGGCACAGGACACTGTGAATCTGATTCATTCAGAGGGTCGCCAGGAGTCTCAGCTGACTCACAGGTACAAAACATACACACAAAAGGAGTTTTGAGGTTCTAACAAGGCTGGACTCATGTTGAACTCAATGGTTTTTAGCCCCAGGCATGAAGATATGTGTACATATCCATGTAACTTATCTGTGTAACCAATGTATCATGTAATGCATCTATGTAATCAAGACCATAGTCTAATTTTTTCTGTCTATTAAGGAATCTGCATATATTTGAAGTTATGTACTTATAATGACTAAGAAATTGACCTATTAGAATGACAATCTTATAACTTGGCTTAAAAGGTATAATTGAGTAATTGATATAGACTTGCAATTTTAAGTAGAATTCTTACTAAGTTGAAATATAGATTTTTAAGTTTATATGTGGCATTGGAACTTCTAAGGGAATTTAAATATATAAGAACTAATTCATTTTGGGGAAATATTTTAATCCAAGTACTTAAGAAGGAAAATGAAATATATTAAATTTATAAATGCAGTTTAAAAATACATGAAGATACTTAGTTTACTAAATTTATAGATGGGATTGTCAATTGGTAAAGTTTATTTAAAACGTTCTATATTTATAAATGGCATAATGGGATTTTTAAACTGAACTTTCATGCATAATAAACCAGTTTCTAACTGATACATTGAATACTAGTTTTAAAACCAAAATAAATTCATGAATAGCTTTCTGCCCATAAAACTGCTCTCAAAGGAACTTAAACAAACAAACAAAAAACCTCATCTGAAAGATGAAGAACAGGCACACATAGGATTTGGCTTTTTGCTCCACTTCCCATCACATGAAGACAAGCCTAAGGCACCAGTATTTATCAATGGGTCTACTCTGCCTGCCTGACAGTTCAGCAAAGCCCCCTATTCCTTTAAAGCAATTACCACCCACCCCATTACTGAATCTTTCATTGTTGACCCTGGGGAAAGTCTGCACACATTCTATTTCTGAGTAGATAACTCTTTCTGTCAGGATGCAGAAATCTGCTTTGACAATGTATTCCCCAAGGGCCCCTACTAAGAGCGGTTTTAAAGCTCTTTTGATAAGAAGTGCCTCTTTTTGATGGTATCACAACTGGAAATGTGAAGCATGTGACTCTTCAATATCACATCCACCATGTGACATCTTCCCCTAAGAAGTAGTTAAGCTGTTCAGAGACATCCAGCTTAGAAACTCTTGACCAGTCATTTGGTGGATGACACAGCCTCACTCCAACCCTCTTTCCTGAAAGAAATAAGTCATCTTTCCTGACTCACTTCCTTTCTTTTTTGCCTCTTCCACATGCCTTTCTTTGTGCATACTTTTCTCCTCTCTTCCCTCCTGACATCTTTAGTATCTCTTCTCTCTACTCTCACACTTGCCAACTGCATTGATTGGCTTTGTTTCTGTAAGTTCAAATTAAACTCTCTAGTCCTAGATGATTAAAACTGTTGTTACTGCTCCAAATCAAGATATACATTTCCTAAGAGAAACAAACATGTTGTTTTTCATCATGAAGCCAGACATCTGCTATAAATTTAGCTGGATAGTTACAAACACTGGAAATATCTCTTGTAAAACAGATACCAAATGGGTTAGAAGTGGTGGTCCATAGGCCGTGCTGATGGAGGACGGGTCTCACAAAGTCTTAACAAGGTCAGCTACAAAGTCAGGGGTAGCTATGTAGTATCAGGAAGATTCAGTTCTAAAATGGGTCTCAGTCCTATCTCTACCTCTTTCTTGAGTAAAGCAGGCTTTTGGAACCTAAATCTGGGAAGTAAAGATAGCAATGGTACTTCTGGATTGTTAGAGGAATAGAGTGAGATCGATCCCATAGGAGGGGTACTTTATAAAATTATAGAGTTATGCAGACTTAAGGTGTGGTCCTACCTCATTGATCTACTATCTGGCCTGATTTAGTAGAGTTCTAAATTCACAAAGGATCCTGCTTTTTAAAAAATTAATGTGTGTACCAGAGAAGCTTTTACTGATATAAACTCTATATTTAAGAGAATATTTATTCATGTATCATTTCTAGAACCCATGCACTCTCTTATATCCCTTTGCTATGCGATGTGACTTAGGAGGACATAGGAAGACAGCTCACCACCAGCACTAAAATGCCATTCCTTTAAAGTGCGTGTTGCTGCTGAAATGTAACTATATGTGGGAGGCTGAACAGAATTATTTCTTATTAGTCACTCACAATTTAGTATGAATCAGTACAGATTCCTTTTCTAGCCTCACATGCAGGTGAAAGAGGTTTTATCTGAAATGGGTTCCTAGAGCAATATTTCTCAAGTGTGATTCCCAGACCAAATTAACCAGAGTTGCCTAGGATTATCTATGAAAATCCTGACAAACTTCTACTTCACAACCTTGCCTCAAGCCTGTCCCATGCTTATATTTCCAGGGTGAAAATAATCCTGTCAGATACAAATAGAAATCATGACCTTGGGAGGTTTTAGACATTCAAACTACATTGTTAATTTGTAAGAAAGCTCTCAGGCTAAACCCATTTTCTCTCTTCAAAAAGCCTCAGCTTTTCTCCCCACACTGCCTGACTGGGAAGTGCAATCATTTTCTCCCCTGGAGTGGTAGTTCCATGGGGTCCTGGATCCCTGCGTGCTATAGTCACAACAGACTTCTATATCTGCCAAGTGTCAGCTGTCAAGCAACTTGGTATCCTCAACCCTTCAGACCTCCCTGAGCAAAGCTAATCACGAGGGAATGGAGACCCCTTTCCTAATTCCGGAACCAAGGTTTCCCTCTGCCCTCCATGGGCCTTCAAGGACATTCTGCCTGCATGTTAAGATGCAGACTTGTTTTCAGGAATTGGTTTCAGAATTGCCCTTTCTGTTAATGATTGATGAGCCTGTCATAAGATGTTTCCTGCCTCTGCCCCTCTGAGCTAAGGGTGAGTGCAGAGGCCCTGTGTCGGCTGACTCCCTTCTCTTGCTTCCATCTTTGTGGCCTTATTTCCCGCCTGTCAGTGCCCACGCTTTAAACAATGTTCATCCCCACTCTGCCTCAGTCACACTGAGGCAGAGGTATAGGTGGAACCAATCTGACTAACCGATAGTCCTTGAAATTAAAACTGGATTGTAGAAATGTCTCTGCTGGCCACCTCCTTCCAACCTGTTGCCGATCTTACCCACTCACTCTTCCTAAAGTTGTTTTGTCCTAACGATAGCCATCCTCTTCCTCAGTTCTTTCCTGTTCACATGGGCCATTTGTCACCTCCTCTTTCTTCCTAACCAGCCTTTAGCCTGCTTCTCATTCTTTCATTTGCCTGGTAGTGGGGTATCTTCCCAAATCACATCCAATGGCAGAGGGACATAAAGAAGCCTGTGTTCTATAAATAATGAGTGAGTAAATGTTCTCCTGAACATACGGGACTATATATTGGTAAAAGCTTCTCTGATACACACATTAGTTTTTCAAAAAGCAACATTCTTTGTGGATTTACAACTCTCCTAAATCACAACCGGGCCAGATCGATAAGCCAGGACCCCATGTGACTACACTACACTTCCGCAACCCTCCTCAAGTACCCACCACCCCTCCATCAGTCTCTGCAGACCAGCTTGTCTCCTCTTTTACTATGATGACACCATAAATATGCATGTCTCTGCACCTGTCTTCAACTGAAGTTCTCTTTATCTTCACCCATTTTTCTCCTCCTCCCCTTCTGGTGTTAGAAAACGAAAATTTCTCTCAATCTATCATGTTTTCATCTCCTCAAAATCGTATTCACCTGTCATTCCCTCTTTCCTTCATTTGACTTTTCCTCTTAGTCTACAAGCATATCCCAGTCTTTCCTACTCTGAGAAAAAAAAATGCTAGAACAAAGAAGAATGTCCCTCACCCTGCCACTCCCTGATAGATGCACTGCCTGCAGTGTCCAATCTTTCAGCTTCCCTGGGCCACATTGGAAGAAGAACTGTCCTGGCCACACATAAAATACACTAATAATAGCTGACAAGCTCAAAAAGAGATCCATGCATAATTTTTATAATGTTTTAAGAGAGTTTATGAGTTTGTGATGGGCTTCATTCAAAGCTGTCCTGGGTCCATGCGGCCCATGGGCTGCAGGTTGGACATGCTTGCTAGATTGTATACAGAAGGAATAAGCATTTTCCCTCTATTTTTCTTGGTTCTGGCTGAGAACGCTTCCCATACACTAATAAAAAGACAGATTAACAGGAGGAAAAGAAAACAAATTTAATTTCATACACATGGGCTCTCCGCAGAGATGTGAGACTCAAAGGCAGCCAGGCAACTGAGGCTTCTGTACCATCCTGATCTAAGGAAAGGGGTAGGGGTCTGGTGCCTCCAAGGGGAGGACAATGCACAGGAAGGTGAGAGGAGCTAATGTTTCATAAACAAAGGTTTATCCTACCACGCAGATTACCCTCTCAGACATAGAAAGTTACCTCTGGTGATAGCTCTCATCCTGGTGCAGGCCGTCTTTCTAATTTCTTGTAGGCAGTTAAGGGGAAGCTAAAATGCTTTTCTGGAGTCTTCTGGGTCTTGATTGCCTTCAATTCAAAATAGCCCACTTGCTAAAGAGGAATAATTTGTGGTGGCATACTCTGTTTCCCTTCACTGGCTTTCTCACCTTCACCAAAAGAGAAGTAGTCTCTATGGTCATTGTTTCCACATTCTTATGACCCACTCACTGCTTAACCCTGAAATTGGGTAACCACACCTGCCAGTCTCTTAAAATTGTTCTCAGCAAAGATCGTAACAGGCTAAACACAAAATCCAGTGGGGTCTTCTCAGTCTCCATCCTCCCTAATCCACCTTCACACCTCGTCCTTTGGGCCACCCTTTCCATGCCGGGCACCCAGGACTCTGAGAACAGGAACAGCTCTGACATTACTCAAGCATTGACATGATGTGGCAGGTACCGCCCAGAACTGTTTTACTGTGATCTTCATCACAACCTAGGGAGGAGCTATTAGTTTTCCATTTTATAAGAGAGGAAACTGAGACTTGGAGAGATGACATAACTTGGCTAAGGGCGCACAGCTCGGCAAGATGCAAACCCAAATCATTATGACTCCAGCGTCCATGTTTTGAACCATCAGATAAGGGCACCAAGTCAAATTGCAACTTTTCTCCCATCTCTCCTGCACCCTCACTGACTTCTCCTCCCAGCTCCCGTTCACTCTCCCTGCCCCTCAATGTGAAAGGTCTCTGCTTTTATTAATGACCACCTGGTCCCCTGACTCAACACATGGGAATCTTCTCCCTTGTGTCTCATGTTCAACTAGGTGCCAACTATTATTGATTGTAAAAACAGAGTCTCTCATGTCCTCATATCCTTCTCTCACTTTCCATGGCCAATAGCCTGTCCAGGCACTCAGCACCTATAACCTGGATCACTTCAATGTCTCCTCTCCCTTCCCATATAGTCTCTGCTCCACTGACTCAGTTTCCTCAATATATTCATTCTATGGAACAGCAAACACAATAATGAGCTGGGAACCCCCAATTCAAAATGGAAATAAGACTTATTGGTGTTTAAGAAATGTTAAAAATAAGACAAAATGTAAATACTAAAACACTTTTTAATAAGCCAATCTGAGAATCATTATCTGCTCTCCAAAAAAAAGTAATTTTGATTCAAAACTGATTAGAGCTCAGCTATTTTGTAACTCTGTATAGTTAGAGATTACATTGTAGGAAATTGATAAGTGAGATGAGTTTTTTGTTCCTGTCTGGTACATAAGATAACACAACGGAAATGTTTATGCAATTTTGTATCAAATTGGCAATATTATCTCCACATTTCCTTTTTCATTTCTTGTATAAATTCCTGTTTCTCATAACCTTATGCACCTAGTCCTTGCATTCTGTTGGTTTTCCCATTATTTAAATTTTGAGGAACCCCATCTATTCATATGAGAATTATGATTTTAACAATTTGAGAATAATGCATTCATACTGGGTACCTATTTTCAGAAACATTCTTACCACCCAACCTGTCAGCCAGAGAATAGAATAAAGAGTCTGCTCAGATATTACAAAGGATGGTATAAGACATGAGGATCAATATCCACTATTTGGGTCTCCTTTGTGTTAGCTAAAGGTCCCCAGGGGTCCATTTACAATCACAGCTTCCCAGGACCACCTCCAGGTGCCTCTTTTTGGATATTTACATGAAAATCTGTAAACTATATTTTTTGAGAAACCATTCACACATTATTCTGGAAAATTTGTGAAATATGCCAAACTTTATACAAATTCATCTCTAAGAAACCAATTTCACCTTTTTATGTACTCTTTCACCAGAAGAAACTTCCTAAACCTAAATATTTTTATATGCAGAATATATTGTATTGAGTTACAATTTACATAAATCACAGATCTTAAGTACAGCACTTCATCTCTTTTCATTGCTGAATAGTATTCCATTACATTGATATACCATATTTCATTTATCCATTCACTGGTTGATGAACATTTGGGTTGTTTTGGGGTACTGAATCAAGCTCCCATAAATATTTACAGGGAGAAGTTTTTAATTTTGATGAAGTCTAATATATACTTGTATATGTTTTTTTTCTTTTTTTCGTTAATATTTTTTGGGTTCTCTCTAAGAAATCTTTGCCTATTACAAGACTGTGAAGTAAATGTTTCCCTATGTTTTCTTATGGGAGTACTATTTTTTTTAGTTTTTACCTTTAGTCTTGTAATTCATTTTAAATTAAAGTTTTTATATAAAATATAAATCTAGGTTTAATTTTCTCTATGTAGATATTCAGCTTTTTGATCTCCATTTCTTTAAAAAAAAACTTTTTCTCAATAAAGTGCTTTGATGTCTTAGTCAAAAACCATGCAAGTGGGGGGCTCTATTTCTGGTCTCTCTACCACTCACTTATTTGTCTGCCTTGATGCTGATTAACACACAGTCTTGCTTATCATAGCTTTATAATAAGTATTAAAATTAGGTAATATAAGTCATAATTTTTTGCAAAATTATTTTGTCTATTCTATGTTTTTTATATTTTCAGACAAATTATAGAATTGGCTTGTCAATTTCTGCAAAAAAGAATAGTACAAAATTTTTCTTGGAATTGGATTGAATCGGTAGATCAATTTGAAGAGAACTGATATCTTATAATTATTTAGACCAGTGGTTCTCAACCTTCCTAATGCCGCGACCCTTTAATACAGTTCCTCATGTTGTGGTGACCCCCATAAAATTATTTTTGTTGCTACTTCATAACTATAATTTTGCTACTGTTATGAATCATAATGTAAATATCTGATATGTGTTTTCCGATGGTCTTAGGCGACCCCTGTGAAAGGCTCATTCGAGAACCACTGATTTAGACTTTCAATCCAGAAACATATCTCTTCATTTGTTTACATCTGCTTTAATTTCAGCAATGTTTCAAAGTTTGAAGTATAAAGAATTCACACATATTGCAAATAATATTATTTTTAAAAAATGCTTTTTCTAACTGCTCACTGCTAGTACATACAAAAACAATTTTTTCTATATATTGATCTTATATCCCACTGTAAATTCATTTATAGGTCCTAGAGCTTTTATATTTTGAATTTCTTTGAATGAATTTGTGTGCATACACATTTATTTTGGAGGAAAAGAGACAATTTTACTTCCCCCTAATATTTATGTATTGTATCTCTTGTCTTATTACACTGGCTATGATACTATTGAATAGTACAATACTGAATAGAAATGGAAAGAGCAGACATCTTGCTTATTTCATAAGAAAGCATAAGTGATCTGTGACTTGCCGGATGAATTCCCATTAGTAGGTTGAAGAGATGAGGGAAAAGCATTGAAGGTAAAGGAACTGCGAGAAGTAACACAGCAGGGAGAAGGGAAAGAAGGGCACTATGGCTGGAAAACAGAAAGTGGAGGTTATGTGCTGCAAGATGACAGTGGAGATGCTTTGTCAAGTCCTCCAGATCATGTTAATAATGTTGCTCTTTTGCTCAAGGGCAGTGAGACATAATTGAAGACTTTTAAGTTGGGAGGATCCCTCTGGCACTGCAGTGTCAAGAATAAATTAGAAATGTGCATATCATATTTAATAGAAGAAAGAACTTTTGCTCAATTTCTTTGTCAAAAAATTTAAGAACTACCAGGAGATGACCAAAATGTTAATATTAGCTAACAGTTTTGAAAGCTTACTATGTGTCAAGCATTATCATAAAAAGCTCTTTGTACTCATTAAAAATTTAATTGTGAAATAATCCCATGATGTAAGTAGTATGCCATCACCAGAGTAGTCCTGAAATAAAAACTTAGGAAATTCTTTGTGAGTTATAATTCAGTATCCTAATCATTAGAACCTGTGAACATGTTATATTACATGGCAAAGAAGAATCAGGGTGGCACATAGAATTAAGGTTGCTAAATGTAAAGGGAAAGAAGAAGGCAGAAGAGAACCAGGCATCATAAGCAGGACCCAGTCTGCTATTGCTAGTTTTGTAGACAGAACAAGTGGCCACGAACCAGGGAAAGAGGGTAGACCCTAGAACATAGAAAGCTGTGGCGATAGATTCTTCTCTAGATCCTCCAGAAGAAACATAGTCCTTCCAGCATCTGGATTTTAGTCTGTGAGATCCATTTTGGACTCCCCACTTCCAACTCCGTAGAGTTATAAATTTATGTTATTTTAGCTAAGAAAATGAAATGTGCAGAGATAAATGGGATATGTCAGCGTTTCCATTACTATTGCTGCGTAACAAAGTAACCCCAAGTTTATGAACTTAGAACAACATTTTTACCATGCTCACTGATTCAGCGCTTTTAGAACTTGGACAGGTCTTGGGGCATGGAGGACAAAGAGGTGGGAGGGGGTGAAAGACAAAAGAAGAAAGGGCACGGCTTCCTGCTTTGTCTGGGGCCTTAGCTGGGAAGACTCAAGAACTGAGGGTGAGTTGACAACCACAGACTGGAATCATCTGAAAGGCTCACTCACTCAGTTGTCTGAGCACTGGCTGAGATAACACTAAGACTAGAACCGCCAACCCAAAACACCTATATGTGGCCTCTGTGTGTGTCTTGTTTTCATAACAGCATGGTGATCTCAGCATCTCAGGGCTCCAAAATGAGCAGTCCTGCAAGCAAGGCCAAGTTGCACTGCCTTTTGTGACCCAACTCTGAAATCAGACAGTGCTACTTTAATAATGCTGTATAGAGCAGTGTAGTTCCAAACACACCCAGAATGAAGGGCCAGACATAGACCTCACTTCTCACAGGAGACATAGCAATGAACCTAAGGGGATATTCAAAATAGAAGTCAGTAATGAGGTTATTTCAATAGAGATGATGATAGCTGCTGGTAGCTTGAACTAACGTGGTGGTGGTAGAGGTGGAGAAAAGACATTTAAGAGGTAAAATCAGCAGGACTTAGTGATAGAATCGATGTGAGGAAAAGAAGAGGCTTCCAGAGTATGTGACAGAATGTTATGTACTAAGCTATAGAATGGAGAAAGAAGACCAGGGCTTGCTTGTTTTGTTTTGTGGGGAAGATAACTTGGATTTGCTTTTGGAAATGTTGAGTTGGGAGAGACTTTGAGACGTCTGAACGGACAAGCAGGCAATGAATCTCTGGGTTCAAAAGAGAAATTGAGGCTGGATACACAAACTTGGGAGTTGCTAGTATTTAAGTGAGATGAATAAGTATTTAATACGAGAAGAATAGAAGAATGGGCATTAAGTTTTGGGCAATTTTAACATTTAACAACCTTGGAAAGGTGAAGGAAGTGTGAAGTGCCTAGAAGAGCAAAGAATTAACAGAAAAGAAAGGTGGCTTGCTCATCCCACCTCCTCAAAAGACAAGGGTCAACAGAGTCAAATGCTGAGATACAAGGTGAGAAGAGGTCTGACGGCAGGGAGGTAATTATTGTATCATGAGATTTGTTTCCAGAGATTTATGGGTGCATAATGGAAAATGGGAAGAAGTCTGTCTGAAAGTGAGGTAGAAAGAAACCCACAGCTTTCATCCTACAGTCACCAATGACCTCAAAATCCAGGGAGCTCTTTGTGGATCTCTGCCTTCTGCTGCTGATGCTGCAATGGATACTCTGAGTCGGTCTGCCTCTATGATCTCTCTTTACGAAAAGAGTAAATCGGTGTTTACATTTTGTTTCTCACCCACTGACATGCTTCTTAGAGAACTCTCTTCTATGTTTCATTTTGTCCACTGTCTTCCTCTACCCACCATTTACCTGTGGTCATCTGTTCTGTCTCAGAGCCTCCTATCAACTTTCTCCATGTAAGTTCTCCCTCTCACAGACTTGCTGTCCCCGCTCGTGCCTCACTTACCTTGTGATTTAACATCTTCCAGATACACGTCTTCACTTCAAGCTTTCCTCTTTTGCCCCAGCTTTTGTTTATGGCTCTTTTGAAAGCCAAAGACATGAGTTTCTTGTTGAAGCAAACAACTTATCACATCAAAGTTCAATTAAATCATTGCTATAAACTGTCCTTGCCATTTTCCTTCCCTATTTCTAGTTCCTTATATTTCAAATTCTGATGTCATCATCTACTTCTTGCCACTTCCCTGCTTCCTGCACTCATCTGCACCCTCCAGTCTCTCATGTGCACACACATCCAGGGCAGTCTCCTGTGTTCCTGTAGATGTCCATTAATCCCTATCTTTACAGCGGTAATCCAGGCCCAATGTTACACGTGTATGGCTCTAAGAGTCACACAGCAGGCTCTCTGGTAATATTTTCTCAAAGTCATCAACTAAACATGTTATTATACTATAATGTGTTCATCAGATAGAAATAGAAAATGGAAGACCAAAAATCTCAAGAATGACTAGTACATTCCAACTTGTCAACTCTGATCCTTCAGCAGTGGTTGCCTGGAGTATTATGTTGAGAAGAATTCTGAAGCTCAACCCAGACTTGATGCAACAATTCCATGATGGATTAGTGTCTTTGCTCTATTAGGGGGAAAAAATGAGCTGCCCAAATTGCAGGTCAAATGGAATCCTTGGCAAAAGCATTAGACTAAATATAAAAGTAAACCTGTATTTTAATCCCAATGAAACTGTTAGAATATTTCATCAACATTCCAAAATTTCTATGAAATGTGATCTTGTTAATTATATTAGAAGTGGTTCAAAAATTCCCTTTGGCTCCTTTTAAGTTACCAGTATCCTTTACATAGCTACAGTTAGCTTTTAGAGGACTGTTTGTTACAAAGAGTTCTTAAAAGGAATACCTGATCTAGAAAGTTTAAATCTATAAATCAATTAAGACCCACCAAGACCAGCTTAGATTGTGACAAATTACCCCAGTGTTTTGCCTGTGCATGCAACAATATAAAAATCTAGACTCTGTCAAAAGAATGACCACCTTGATCCAATACGCCCTTTGCAATCCAGGAACTCTCTCAACAGCTCCTGACCCTTTTCAGCAGGTGATTTTGTTCATGTGCAAAACAGTTGAGATCATTCTGGGAAAGGTGTTTCTTCTGACTCTCATATTTGCATTATCACTGTGACACATGAAGGAAGAAAATGCACAGTGATATTCCAGACCTAAATTAGGTTATAAAAACATTCTACAAAAATTTTTGGAAATTTATAGTCAAGGTTAATCAAACTAATGTGTAGCTCATTGTATGAGAATTAAGGCAATTGCTATTGCTAGTGGAGCAATGGTTACTTTGGAAAAACAGCATCACTGAAAGTATATGGTGACTTCTTGGTTTGATTCACAGGCCATTAGTCTCATTGAAATAATTTACCTTTGCCCACTTTCAACAGATTTCCCAAAGTGTTCTAGGAGGACTTTATCAAGCACAAGTTGTCTGGCACATAGTAGTTACCCTAAACAGGTGTGCAGAAAAATTAAAATGCTTTAAAAAGAAAAGCTTTTTGCCATTTACTAAAGATGGGATCATTTGTCAATTAAGTTTCTCTAAAGAGAAGATTTTTAAAAGACTGTACTGATCTGGTTGAACACATTAATAAGAACTAATATCTTTGATGGTTGTAATGCTTTCTCCTTCCTTTCTGATTTTATTTATTTGAGTCTTCTTTCTTTTTTTCTCAGTCAAGCTAAAGGTTTATCTTTCCTGTTATCTTTTCAAAAATCAGCTTAGTCCAACTGATCTGGCCATTATTTCATTTATTTCTGCTCTAGCGTTTGTTACTTCCTTTCTTTTACTAACTTTGGACTTATTTGTTCTCTTTTTTTCTAATTTCTTGAGATGTAAAGTTAGGTTGCTTATTTGAGGTTTTGTTTTTTCTTAATGTAGGCATTTATAGCTATAAACTTCCTTCTTAGAACTGTTTTTGCTGGCATCCTGTAAGTTTTTGTATGTGTTTCATTTTCATTTGTTTCAAGATTTCTTTTACTTCTCCGTAGATTTCCTTTTTTGACCTATTGGTTATTCAGAAATATGTTAATTTCCACGTGTTTATGAATTTTCCTCCTGTTACTTATTTCTAGTTTCATATCATTGTGATTGGAAAATATGCTTAATATAATTTCAGTCTTCTTACATTTATTATGACTTCTTTTGTGACCTAGTATATGATCTATCTTGGAGAACGTTCTATGTGCACTTAAGAAGAATGTGTATTCTACTGTTGTTAGATGAAGGTCCATTTGATCAAAAGTATAGTTCAAGTCCCGTGTTTCCTTATTAAACTTTTGTCTGGATGATTTATCCAGTGTTGAATGTGGGGTATTGAAGTCCCCTACTATTATTGTATTATCTGTTTCTCCCTTAATATTTGTTAGTTTGCTTAATATATTTAGGTACCCAATGCTGGGTCCATATATATTTATAATTGTCATATCTTCTTAATAAATTTACTCCTTTATCATTATAGAATAGCCTTTCTTTTTTTGCCTCTTTACAGTTTTTGACAGTCTATTTTGTCTGATATAAGTATAGCTATTCCTGCTGTCTTTGGTTTTCATTGATATGAAATAACTTTTTCTATTTCTTCGCATTGAGCCTATGTGTGCCCTTAAAACTAAAATGAGTCTTTTGTAGGCAGCATTTAGTTGGGTCTTGTGTTTTAACCATTCAGCCACTATGAATTTTGATTGGATGATTTAATCCATTTACATTTAAATTAATTATTGATAGGTAAGGACTTACCCATTGTTTTCTAGCTGTTTTGTATTTCCTTTGTTCCATTATTCCTATTTTAACACCTGTATTTGTGAACTGATTATTTTCCATAATAGTATCCTTTTATTCTCTTTATCTTAGGTGTATCTACTGTAGGTTTTTTCCCTTTGTGGTTATCATGAGGTTTACACAAAGAATCTTATAGATATAACAGTTTATTTTTTAGCTATAACAAATTAAATTTGATCATATACAAAAACACCATCTCTTAACTTCTCCACACACATTTTATATTTTTGATGTCACATTTATATTTTTTATATTGTATACTCATTAATAAATTATTGTAGCTATAGCTCTTTAATACTTTTGTCTTTTCATCTTTATACTACGGTTAAGTGAGTAACACACCACTATATCAGGGTATTATAAACTTGACTAAATACTTCCTTTTATTAGTGTATTTTATATCTTCACTTGTTTTCATATTACTAATTAGCATCTTTTCATTTCAGCTTGAAAAATTTCTGTCACATTTATTGTACAGCAGGTCTAGTGGCAATAAACTCCCTCAGCTTTTGTTTGTTTGGGAAAGTCTTTATCTCTCTTTCACTCCTGAAAGCCATCTTTGTTGGGTTGGCAGTTTTATTTTTCCTTTAGCCATTTGAATATATCATCTCATTCCCTCCTGGTCTGCAAGGTTTCTGCTATGAAATCCATTAACATCCTAGTGAGAAATGTTTTTATCTTGGTGTTTTTAGTTTTTATTGCCTTTTTGGGGGGAGGGGGGTAGTTTCCTGGCTGGGAATCGAACCCAGGCTGCAGTGTTGAGAGCGCCAAAGCCTTAGCCACTATACCACCAGGGAGTTCCCTCTTGCTGCTTTTAAAATCATCTCTTTGTCTATGATTTTAGTCAGTTTTATAATATTATAATGTATCTTAAAGAAAAATTTTGGGGGGTAAAATTGAGTTGGGAAACCTATCAGTTTTATGAACATGGATGTCCAAATCTCTCCCCAGGTTAAGGAAGTTCTCAGACATTTTTCTTTAATAAGCCTTCTGCCTTTTATCCTCTCTACTCCTATCGACTCCAATAATGCATAGCTTAGTTCTCTCGATGGAATTCCATAGTTCACATAGGCTTTCTTCACTCTGTGACTCTTTATTCTGGATAATTTCACATGACCTATCTTCTATTTCACAAATTTTTTTCTTCTGCCTGATTAAGTCTGTGTTGATGCTCTCTAGTATATTTTTTCATTTTATTCATTGTACTGTTTAGCTCCAAAAGTTTTTCTTTTTTATGATTCCTGTCTCTTTGTTAAACTTCTTGTTTTGTTCATGCATTTTTTTCCTGATGTTATTATATTGTCTGTGTTTCCTTGTAGCTCACTGAGCTTCCTTAAAACAAATTTGAGTCATTTATCAGGAAAATTGCAGATCTCCACTTCTAAGAGTTCAGTCACTGAAAAGTTACTGTGTACCTTTTGTGGTTTTATGGTTCCTTGATTTTGGATGTTGCTTAAAGTCTTGCATTGTTGTTTTCACATTTGAAGAAGTAGTCACTTCTTCAAGTCTTTACTGACTGGATTCTCAAGGGAAATACCTTCTCTCAGCCCTCTTAGGGATCTTGAGTCTTTTTCATACCTTCTGTGGATATGCTTGCTCCACTTTTTGTTACCTCTTGAGGAGGGATTGTTAAGATTGTACACCTTCTCTCCATCCTCCAAAGCCAGGGTGGGTTCTGGAAGTCTCCCATTTGCTTTTCCTTGGGTGGTGCTGAATGATCAGGTTTGTGTACTTTCTCTGCATCCTACAGAATCATGCCAGCTTTCTGCATGTGCTCACTAGCTGTAAGCACAGGATAACTGTCACCACCCTCAGGGGAATGCACAGGGAGCTAGCCCTGGGGAGTGTTGTGTGTGTGAAGTATACCGAGTATTGGGGGTACCCATGAGCGAGTTAGTGAGATGTGTTGGTGAAATGTTCCCAGAAGGTCCAGGGCAGCCTTCCTGGTGGAGTCTGCAAAATGTTCAGTAGGATCCACGTCTCCTTGTTACCCCGTGAGAGACCTGGATGCTGTTCTCCCAGGTTCTCCCTGCTTCCCAGTCATGCTATACACCTCAATAACCTGGGTGAGGGGAAAAAGAAGTGGGCCTTGTGGTCAGCATCTTGAACAGCTAGGGAAGCAAGATGTTCAATTACATGCTTTATTTTTTTCTGTAGAAGACACCAATGGTCTCTCTTGGCACGGGCCATGCCACCCTGAGGTAGAGCTGACATGGATAAGGGAAATTTGTTCCTCTTACCCTCTTCAATGTGTCCAATCTCAGATGGTGTATGCATGTGTTAGAGCTTCTCCACTGGACACACAGACTTCCAAAAAGGCACTCTCACCCATGAGTGATTGTTAAATCAATATTCTTTGAAGGGAGTATGGTAGAAAACTCCTATTCTGCCATTTTGATGACATCATTCCCTAGAAAGTTCTCATATGTTTCAGTCTGATTTAGAATAAAGATGTTATGAAACTACCTTATATGTGAAGGGACTGTTTATATTACCAATGTAGTACATGCAAAGGGATAATTTCTGTGAAGACCAGTTAAATGGGAATAAAAATGCTTTGTAATTCCATTTGGGAGGAAGTGACCAGTATTCAGGTGACTCTACAACTGCAGAGACAAAACTACTGACTTGGAGAGTCATGGTTTAACTTCAAGTCAAATGATGGAGTTCACCTGAGTGAAAACAAGTGATGATACTAAGTGATAGAAACACTCTGGAGAACAGGGCTGTGATCAGTTCTAGCTTGATTTCAAAGAAGTTGTGCAGAGATCAAACATTCATCACTCTCTGAAAACGTCAGCTCATTAGTTCTAAATTTCGAATACTCATGAAATGTTTTGTTACTTCATGAAAATGCTACCTTTTGTAACATCCTATATGTTATATCCTACTTATGTAAAAATTGAATGCTTTTTCTGAATAGAAATTGATACATATAACAAAAATAAATATAAATTACATACATAATACAACATATAGCACATTATGATATGTGATGAGATCTATAATCTTTAATATAACAAATCAAATATATGTAAACTACAAAAAAGAAGTCAAAATTGCCTATCATCCTGCCCCATGTTAATAGATGTTTAAGAAGAGCTTGATCATGAAATCACAGTCTGTCTGTGTTCCCCAGTTCAACCTCTGCTGAGTCAGGAGCCTGTTACTTTATGGGCTCAGCCCTGAAGAGGAACTGAAATGGCGAGAACCTTGTTTATGAAAAGCCTCCTCTTGCTTAATAAGGATCTGGAGATTCCCTCTGCACCGTTCATAGTGAGCTTGCCAAAGGGAGCAGCTCCTCAGGTCAGGCTGCAGTCCTTCAAGACTTCATCCCTCACTGCACCATCAGAGTCAGGGGGATTCTGATCTCCTCGGGTCCCCCATTCAGTCTGAATACTCAACCTCACCTATTAGGCCAAGTGGGCATCTGAACCTCACTTCATTGCTGTCTTCCCCTTTCTCCAGTGCCAGGTCCTAGGTCTGAGAATATCTGTTAAGCACCAAACCAGATGCCCACTCACAGAAGCCAAAGCAGTAAGCAGAAGTTTTGAAGCTGCTCACCTCTTCCACAGCTCAGATTTTTTGTGAATTAAATCATGTGCTACTTTTCCTCATATAAGTATGATGTTTGGTGTAGGTTTTCTGTACATACTTTTTATCTAGTTAGCTAAGTTTTAGTAAACTTTTTTATTTTAGAATAGTTTTACATTTATAAAATAATTGCAATGATAGTATTATAAAAAGAGTTCCCATATGCTGCACACTCAATTCCCTCTATTAATAACGTTGTATTGTGGTACATTTGTCATGACTAATGAACTAATATTGTTACAATGTTATTAATAAAAATCCATACTTTAAAAAAAAAATCATGTGCTGATTGAATTTAATTCGTTCTTTACCCCTTTGACTACTTCGAATAGTTGTTCCCCTGACATTATATCTCCAGTTCAACCCTATGCTTTTTCTTGATGGGAGTTTCAGGGCACCGATGCTCTCAGAGTTCTAGCTACTGATGACTATAGAACAAAATATATAATCAACTTTGACAGTAAATCTGGATTGGGAATAAAAAGCAGAAACACCTACCTCCTTCCTTGAGTGTAAGCATTGAAACCTTAAGACCCTTATTTACCTTTCTGATTATATGGACAAGCTAAGCCTGTGCCTGCTATATAAAAAGAGGGAGCAAGTAGGGGAAAGACAGAGGGAACCAAAGGGAGATAAGGAGTGACCCACCTGACAGAATTTTATGGCAATAAAGGTACTACTGGAAGGTTAAACCCCACCCAGTCTCATCATTAACAGAAACCCCCCTTAGGGAAACATGAAGAAGAAGAAGAAATTACATACTTTCTAATACTCCCTAATTGCTAGTTCTCTTAACTCTTTGGGCTTAGCAGTCAAGCGTGTGACCTACTTGTGTGTGACTATCCCCTCTGGGAGAAGTATTCCTTTCTTGATTGGAAAAGTCCTGCTTTCATGTTTTGGGCTGTTCTTCAGAAAATTACCAGCTACTTCTCTGTTCTAAAGACAGAAAAATTCAGTTTTTCCCCCCAAATTGCCCTCTAATGAATCAGCATAGGACATTAAATATATTTCTGCAACTGAGGGCAAAAATTATGGTTTAATCTCCTTCTAGTCTTGTCATGCCCAAATGCAATATTCATAGAGACCAACAGAAATTGAACAGTAAGTCCAAATGACCATATAATGATATATCAATCTCAGTAACAAAAAAAGTCCCTAATTTAAGTTTTCCTTTGTTGCTAAAACCCCAAAGAGAAATTAAGTCCCAGGTTAATTCACTTTGAATTAAAGACCAAGTATCCAAATCATCTTCTACTCACTTTCTTATTCTGATACTCAATCAGAGGAGACCTGGATACTTTTAACAAAAGTTTGGTCCTTTTCTACAAGAAATCCCTCCAAAGTGTGTTTCATCCAGTCATATCCTCCATGCATTCTATTTTCCCCAAATACTTAAGCCCATAGCATTATCACATAACCAATCTCATTGATACCCATAGAATTTAGAAAACAAATCCTAGTCTTTACAGCTCTCATTCCAATCAAATTGATTCTAATTATTAACAGTAGTTCTGATCCATAAATCATTGCAAACACTAATTTGACAATACTGAACCAATACTCCTGGGAAATATACAGGGTTAGGATTCTGCAAGCCACTGGTCACATGGATCAATATATATCTTGTTTTATGTGTGTTTCTATTTAAAGGTATCTTATTTATTATTAATTGTTCACTCAGTATCATTAAGCTCATGGCCAGCAGCACTGCATCTCATATCTGAACTTAGCTTATCCAACACACGTATTTTTCTCCGTACAGCACATCACAGCCTTCTTGCACTCGGGCACATTAGACAGCACTTCGGCATGAGGTTTAGGGTCCAATTCAAACAGCAACATCACCAACAAAAAGCACAAAAATGCAAAAAGTGTTGCACTAAATAGACCGTGTAAAGGATACTATTTATAATATGAGAGCGGCAAGAAGAAGGCCGACCATCATCTCATTTCATGCATATGAGAGGACTCGGATTTTTTGATGCTCTGTGCATGTCCATGAATAATTGACAAAGCACCATCAGTATTAATTGGGGGCATGGGTTACAAATAAATTTTAGCAAGTAGGCAAATTCACAAACACAGAATCAGTGATAAAGGGGATAAACTGTATAGCTTCAGAGCCCAGGACACAGTGCATTCTAGACCTACATTGTACTACCATCCAAAGGCCACAGAAGATACCAACTTCTCCTGGAGGAAGGAGCACACACAAGGATGTGGAAAGAAAATGGAAAACCTTTTGTTAGCTTTGCCAAAATGCCAGCTACTCTATGACTCCTTTTTAGAGTCCTGGGCCTCTGAACTTCCTCACATATGGATGGAGTCTTTCCTCTAAATGGTACGCTGTGCTCGCCTTGTCCCAGGGGGAAAGAAATTTTTCTCTGTACTCTACATGAAGGAAACTTTGGGTGTTTGGGTTTGTTTGTTTGTTTGTTTGTTTGTTTTGAATCAAGCATGCAGAAGCTTTGTGAAAAGAGGGGTTATCGGATAACATTACCAAATGTCCAACACACTGTGTTATTCGGAAAACTGCCAGACTAGCAATGACAGTGACATCTGAGAGGCAATGTCCAACATGAAAAAACCAAACCCTGTGAGTTATCCTAGCTGCCAGCACTGGCTTCAGCACTCAGCAGAGCCGCACTCAGTGCTCTGGGCAGGGAGAACCCTGGAATCAAGTCCTTTAAGTGAGCCTCACCTCCGAACTTCAGAGTGTGAGTCTGCAGGCTCAAAAACAGTATGATGGGTGGATGTGTAAGTGCCCTGAAGATTGTATCTCATCCTGCCCTAGGGGCTAGAAAGCAGACTAAAAGATCACTAAAGTGTGTGAGATTTTAGGCAGAAGCTCATCTATTTTTCTCCTCTTTGTTTTGTTTCTCATCTAAAAGCACAAATTGTAAAAACTCCGCACACGTGCGCATGACACTTTTTCTTCAGG
This sequence comes from Lyroderma lyra, assembly GCA_004026885.1. Taxonomy (NCBI): domain Eukaryota; kingdom Metazoa; phylum Chordata; class Mammalia; order Chiroptera; family Megadermatidae; genus Lyroderma; species Lyroderma lyra. The sequence goes on from PVJL010004104.1 coordinate 23,714, forward strand.
CACCATTACCAGGGCAGGGCACTGGTGGAGCTGCCCACATTCTGTTCCTCTTTATAAAATACAGAAGGAACTTTCTATTGACAGGACCAGCTCTTGGGTTTAGGAGGCCTTCACACAAGCCCTCAAGCACAGAGGAAAACTCTCTTCTTTGAAGCTTTATGTTAATTCTCAATCAGTAATCATACAATTTCTGATAAAGCGTGTGCATTTCAGAAACCCAACCTGTAGGGTCAACCACTGGGGTTATCAGAGGATCTTTATAAAGAGGATGAATGACCTTATCACATAGGAAGTCCACACTATCTTTCTGGGCTGAAATAAAAACAACAAAACAAAAAACCCTCAACCAAAAATCTAAAGGAAAGTTCAAAAGATTTGCACTGCTGTGGAATTGGACACTAAAAAAATGAACTGATTTTTGTTTAAAAATACAAATCAAAAACAAACAAACAAAAAGAAACAAGTATTGTTCCTATAGTCAGAATAGGTACCGTGTTAGAATTTTTGTTTTTTAAATAAAAAAGGACACATGAATATTGAGTTGGAGAAGTGAGGCATTTTGTGAGGAAGAGGTAGCAATCTTAAAAGATAGGATAGGGGAGTTCCCTGATGGTGTAGTGGCTTAAGGCTTCGGTGCTGGCACTGTCAGTGCTGCGGCCTGGGTTCGATTCCCAGCCAGGGAGCTACCCACATACCAAAAAAAAAAAAAAAAAAAAAAAAAAAAAAGATAGGATAGACCTTTATCTAAGGAGAAAGGAGGTGCCACTGCACCTAACATTCCTGAAGATCAGGGTGGGCTTTTAACCCAGAGACAACTAAGAAAGGGAGAAATGGAGACAAGAGTGAACTGAGGTGACTGCCCTGAAAGAGCCCAGAGTAAGACGTGCAGGATGCATTCCTTCTCTTAAACTCACGATGGGCACAGTTGTGTCTCTGGGGAATCCTCACTTAAAGATGGGGTGGTTTATGAACATTTAGACAGATCTAGACGATCAGGGTAGAATTTTTTAACTGACCACAACTGCAGAGAATGCAAAATCCCGTCATGGCATGTGCTCGGAGGAAACATACCAAAGGCATCGTGGGGCTCAGTATGCAAGGAAGGTCCAGACATGGAAAAACGAACCCCCAATGAACAAGTACAGCAACCAAGCAAAAGGTCCCAGCATGCTACACAGATGACATTGCTGTTCCTGAAAGTGTCTGTCTACAAAGTCACTTCAGAAAGACTGATTTGTTTTAGTACAATATGTATTTGTAGAAAGAAGAAAACATAACCAGAAATCACTTAAGCTATACTATCAGTCCCTTCAAGTAGATAAAATCCATGATGCATGCACTTCAAAAATAAAACAAGATTTTTCAAACCCATTAGGAGATTTATACTTACATTTTGAAATATTAAAAATTATTAATATAAATTTAATATGTATATACAGATATATGTTTTTTAATGAAAGGAAAACTTTCCACCCCTAGTGGAAAAAGTACTTTGAGTTGACTTCTAATAGAGATTTAAACTCTGTCACTGAACATGGAAATGACATAAAGACCTTCTTACCACTGATGTGTCCTCTTGCAGAGCTGAAACTACTGCTAACCTCAGAGTGCATGACACTAGATGTGGTTTCAGCTATGTGGGCTGATAACAGTACTTATTGTTTCAAAACCAAGAAATGGCAGTTTTCAATATTCACATCAAAGCTTCTTTTAGATCTCCTTTTATATTTTTCATTTATTCTCTTTTTCAGGTTTCCCTTTTTAATCTGCCCACCACCTATGCAAATGGTATTATATCACAAGCCTTGCACATTCCGCATCCTGACCTCTTAATCACCTCAAGTGAGAGAATCCCCTGCAAAATCTAACAGAAAATATTTCAAAGGCTCAGGCCTGCGCCAGCCACATGAGGACCCAGATGGCAGACAAGCCCAATAATTAAAAGCAGAGGCTTTGAGATCAGACCACTTATGTATGAACCTTCTCCATTATTTACCAACAATGTAATCTTGGGCAAGTTATTAGGCACCTCTAAACCTCAGTTTCCTTATCTAGAAAATGGAGGTAATTGCCAAGTTCCCAAGATTATTGCAATGACACATGAGAAACTGTGTGTGAAGTACGTGGCCCCTAATGAAAGTACCAAAAATTGTGGCTCTTTTTCATATGTAATAGAATGTGGCCAATATGGTCCCCCCTTTTAATGGAGAGAAACTTCCAGCCCCACCTCTCTTGGAAGGCAAACGGTTATCTTGGTATGCACCTCCTTTTTTTCTCGGCAAAGGTCCTCTGAGTTCCCTCTTAGGTGTACAGTATAGATAAGTTGACATTTACTGCCCTCAGAGAATATAATTGAGCCTTCTGTTTTGATGGGCTTAGCAAAGCTGCCTCTATGAAGGAATAGACTTGACGCACAGAAACCTAATGGTTTTTAGGGGGAGAGAGACAATTCTCAGGAATTGAAAGGTATAGAGACATAGTGATGGGCATTAGGGTAGCCCTACACATGACTCTCAAGTTGTGAGTGTAGACTGGTGACCAGAGTCCTCAGCACAATGGTTGTCCGTTGGAAAACAATGAACACCAGGAACTGGAAATGCAAATCTTTAAAAAGGGCCCCTTTGAGGTCAGTGAGTATACTCTGGCAGCAGTGGCCATTCTCAACAGGGACCATGCGGTGGAGGAGCACAGCAACATTAGACTCCAGATCCCCTTGAACAGAAGAAGCAGGTAGTAACTATAGTAATTGGAAAGGATTTTTGTTTATTGGAGGGAAGCGTGCTAATATTTAAGGACCAAATTTTTACCAAAAGCAAAAATCCATGTGATTTTGCAGGGCTATTCAATGGGGAATCCATTGAGAAGAATTCCCTCTCAGAATGGCTCATTGCTCTCAAATCTCCATGCAACATTCAGTGTCTTGCACGTGTTATCAGATTACTGGAGCTAGAGTTGTTGACAATGTCTCTTCATCTGCACATGGAGTACACATAGTCATGTGACTTAAGCCGAGTTACTCTTCTTCACCAGCCTCAGAGAGACCCATCAGGCTGAAAGCATCAGGCAAACCACTACCAAAGCCCTGCAGCTTGTGGAACAGACAACAAGACTCTTCATTTCCCATTTTCAAAATGTTGCTTCATTTCTAACAAAAGGAATCAGTTCCAGAGTTTTACTAATAGGTTAATCTTTCAACTTATTCAAACTCAGTTGAGAACTTATAAAGAAGAAAGGTGGAAGTGTAGATTTCTGTCCATTTTTTCAAATATTGCACCCTAAGAAGTAGTCCTTCTAGAAACTAGAGAATTGGCCAACTGGCTTCCCGCTACCTTCTTTTTAGGGTTAGAAAGCCTGTCATATGAGGACAGGTGTTCAGCTGACATACTGTGACATCAGCACATTGACAACCATGGAAAAAACTGAGGGGATCTACAACCATTCTATAGAACCAAAGATTTCTCTGAAGCTACACCAAATATTCAATAGACCCCCAAGAAATAGGCTGACCAGATGCATCATTTTAAATGGGACAAAAACAATGGTACTGTCCTACTTCAAATGTTATGTATGATCAGGCTACTGACATTTTGAATTTAGCCCAGTGAGACTAGGCTGACCACATGTACCATTTGAAACAGGGATAGTACCGTGATTTTCAGTCCCATTTAAAAGGGTACATCTGGTCAGCCCACCAAGGAAAAAACTAATATTTTTTTCTGCAATCAGAGGAGCTGCTGAAATCAATACACTCAATATTCCCACATACATGAATTTAACACAAAGACAGCTCCATAATGTTTTGAAAAATAATCGATGGATATTATATTTGGCAGGGTTCAAACCATGATAGATGTCATTTTTGAGACCTTTCTATGTGCCAGGCCCTGAGCTAAACTCTTTACATATATTAGCCCACTTACATGCTAAAAATAACTCTGAAATTAAGGTAATATTAGCACCCTGGTGGTATGGGAAATTGAGGCTCAGAGAGGCAGTAGTCACATAATAAATGAGGAAGGCAGGAACTAAGATTCAATCAAATTAACTCCAACACCTGCTCTTACAGTGATTGTGTCTTCCAAGTCTTTGTGTTTTTTACTGATTTCTCACCAGTCTTTTAAGTGAGTGCCTTTGGCTATAGAGGAAGGAAGTACAATATAGGGTAATCAGTAATGTTCACGGTAACAAAATGTTATTGCTGTACCTTTTTTCCTTATGTTTGTAACTGATGCCCAGTATCCCTGAATAGGCCACTCTAAACCTGTTATGAAAATAGACTACGTGTACTCTTCCCACTCTCTAGAACTTCCCATGCCAAGACAGATGTATTGACTACACTTACAGAGATAGATAAGGTATCTCCAAATAAATTTTTGGAAGCAAAAAGTTAACATCTTTCTGGAAATGACAGAGGACATCAGAGTTCTCTAGATCAGCATTTTCTGCTCTTTCTTGAACACAGATCACTTTAAAATAATAATGCTTTGACCCAATACTGAGATTGTGAGATATTCTTCATACTTAGAAAAAAAGTACAAAACAAAGATGATGTTGCTGATAAATTAATGATTATAAGAAATGTTGAAAAATAAATATATAGTTTTTCTTTATGATAACATTTAAAAATTAGATGATATTCTGTTTTTATTAAAAGAACAGGATATCACAACTACATGTTGGAATTACATGATAAGAAATGCAACATAACCCATGGATTTTAAACTAAAAAGATGTATGGAGGAAACAATTGAGAAGTGGATAGATGGAAATCTAAGTATTCATAGGTAACAGAATACTTTATATCAAGTCCTACATGCTCAAGATTGGCTTACCATTGCTTTAAGGTACGTTATCTAAAAATATGAAAAATATACAAATAAATTTAAAACTTTTGCTTTTAATTTGATTTCAAATATATTTGAGAAAATGCATATCTGTGGCATTGTTTGTTTGTTTATTTATGACAGAACATAGGAGAATATTTGAGGAGTAATAGTGATCAAAGGAATTATAGTTGATGAGAAGGAGTTGCGTAGAGAGATATAGAGAAAGAAAGGAAAAATAAGAAAGGATTCTCATTTCACTCCACAGCTCTACGAAACCTAATCTTCATCATAATTAAACATGAGAGTCTGTTTAGGTTTTAAATGCTTGTGGTTGCAGCATAGAAGATCAGAGCTAGCCAACAAGAAGGTGAGGCATCCATTGAGAGGCTCCTGTAATACTCCCACAGAGAAGTAGTAAGAATCTAAATTTAGATAACAGATGTTAGAATAGAGTAGAAAGGAAGAACAAGTTATCTTTCTAAATTTAAAAGTAGAATTAATTAGATTTACTGAATTATTGTGTATTGGAAGAAAAAAGTTAGGAAGGAGTTTGGGAGATGGCTGTCAAGCAAGGTGGGCTGGTGGAGAACCATTCACAAAAATACCAAACACTGGAGGAGGAATAGTTAGTGGGGAAAAAAATAGTGTGTCTGAAGTTGAACCCACCAATTCTGAGGTGCTGTCTTGACATCAAGTTGTTAGAACTATGTCAGCAAAATTAAAGATTGGACCTATTAATCTGGGATTTGTCGGTATACAAACTGTGGTCAAGTCAAGATTGCACTCACTCTGGAAGAGAGAACACAGCAGGAATTGCAAGGGACAGGATAGAGCTCTAGGGAGCATGAACTCCTGAGAGCAGCAAGAATGGAGAATGGCACCCACAGGGAAGTAAAAGCATTGCAAGTGTGATAGGAGGGAAAGCAGGAGAGAGTATACTGACAAAAGCCAAAGGCAGAGAGCTTTAACAAAGAGGAGTTGTTAATAGTAAATGCTACGACATGGTTATGTAGAGAAGGACAGAGAAGTTCATGTCAGCAACCAGTGCGTGACCTAACTGAAAGTAATTTCAAAAATGCTGAGGGTGCCATGGGCAGGACACAGTTGAAAAGAAATGCTAGAAGAAGTGAGAACATTGAGGTAAGTTCAACAAGCACGGTTGTTGGGAAATGAAAATGAAATGCAAAAAACTGCCTTTTCCTCTAATGTCTCAGAGACATGAAATGGGAGATACGAAACAGCCCCCACAGGAAACATGGTGTCCTCAGAGAAGAATCAGTTCTCAGGTAAGTTCAGGAGCTAGAAAGAATGTTGTCTGAAGAATTTACGGGTAAAGGAAGTCTATTGACAATGCAACAATGACAGTTCTTTCTGCCTTCTCTCCCACTTCCCCAGGGCCCCATGCCTAGTTACTTCCTCAGATTCTCAGAGTTCATCTTAAACGATTCCTCTAGAATTCCAGACTCAAAGTGCTTTCCTTTTTGTATTTTCCCATGGCTCAGAATATTTTTCCTATTGTGCCAGTCTTTATATATGAGTATGTGACTTGTTCAATATCTGTTTTCTACTAGACTGAGAGCTCTAAGAGGCCAGGAAATGTATTTCCTATGTTCACTAGTGTGTCTCCACATAGTAGGAGTCCAATAAATAATTTGTAGAATGAATGAATGAGTCCATCAATTGATGGGGATTCCAGAGGTCATGTTGAAAAAGGTTGGCCTACAGGGCAGCAGTGGGAGAAAGAGTGGAGATGTAGAATGAGGCAGTACTAGAATGAGCAGTGGGAGAACGCAGATGCCCAGAGGGACTTGGAGCTTAGTTCATGAAGAAGGAGGACTGGATGAGAGACACAAAGGTATTAAGTTCAAGAACTGTGCCTGTAATTCCAGCCTAAAAAAAATTTCTGTTTTGATACTTTCTGAGTAGTATCCAAGGTGGGCTGATGTTCACTAATCATGGTGCAGGCAACATTCTAGGCCTTTGCTCAAGTTTCCAAACAGAATGTGGATGATTACGTTCAGACCTGGATGAAAGAGTAGCAAGTTAAGGACCATTTGTTTATCCATCTATTTGTCCATCCCTGTACCTATCCATTCATCAAATGTTATTAAGGTCAGACACTTTTCAAGGAGTTGGAGACACACTGGTGAACAAAAGAGACTAAAAAATCCTTCCCTCAAGGATTGGTGCAAAGATAAGAAGTAAGATACATGAAATGTTGGAAGTTGGTGAGGACTAAGGAGAGCCATTAACAATAAAAAAAAAAAAAAGAGGGGGAGGGAGAGTGTACATATGTGGGTATCGCTGAGAAGTTAATATATTTTAAATAAAAGAGTCAGAGAACACTTCACTGAGAAGAGGACATTTGACTAGAACCAAAAAGTAAGGAAACCATGGTGGTAGCTGGGGGATGAGCACTCCAGGTAGGAAGAACAGGCAGTGCAAAGCCTTGATCCCAGAATCTCAAAGAGACATTTGCAGTCCGGTGTTCATTGCAGCATTATTCATAATAGCCAAGATATGGAAACAATCTAAATATGCATGGATAAAGAAAATGTAATATATGCATATAATGGAATAATATGAAGCCTCAAAAAAAAAATAAGAAGGAAATTCTGCCATATGTAATAAGATGGATGGACCTGAAGGACATTATGCTAAGTGAAACAAACTAGTCACAGGACAAATACTGCATGATTCCACTCACATGAGATATCTAGTATAGTCAAACTCATAGAAACAGAAAGTGGAACGGTGATTCTCAGATGCTGGGGAAAGGAGAACATGTAAAGTTGCTGGTCAATGTTTATAAAGATTCAGTTATACAAAATGAGTGAGTCCTAGAGATCTGCTGTATAGTATCATGCCTATAGTTACCAATGTGTTTTACACGTAAAATTTGTTAAGAAGATAGATCGCTTGCTAAGTGTTCTTACCACAAGAAAGATGGGAGGGAGGGAGAGAGGGAGGGAGAGAAAAAGGGAAGGGGGAAGGAAGGAAGGAAGGAAAGAAGGAAGGAAAACCAAGTAGGTCATGAAACTAGATGAGATCACCAAGATAGAGAAAAAGGCAGAAAGAGCCCTGGGGCCCTCTTGACTTAAAAAGTTGGCTAGATGGGAGTTCCCTGGTGGTGTAGCGGCTTAAGGCTTCGGCGCTGGTGCTGTCAGCGCTGCGGCCTGGGTTCGATTCCTGGTCAGGGAGCTACCCACATACCAAAAAGAAAAAAAAAAAAAAAAAAAGAAGTTGGCTAGAAAAAGAGGAACCAGCAATGAAGACAGAGGAAAAACGGGACCAGTTAGAAAGGAAGAAAACCAGGAGTGTGCAGAACCTGGAAGTCAAGTGAGAAATATTTCAAAGAAGAAGGAATAAACCACATCAATGCTGCTAGAAGTTCGAATAGGTTGCAGACTAGAAATAAATCACTGGATTTAACAATATATCATCATGGAACATTGAGAATCTAATGTTGTGGAGTAATAGGAACGAAAGCCTGTGGTAATCATTTTAAGAAAGACGGAGAGAAAAGGAATGAAAGACAATGAGTATATACAGCTATTTCAGAGAATTTTGCTATAAAGAGGAAGAAAGAAGTGGAGCAAAAACTGGAAAAGAAATGGAGATAGAAGACAAATACTTGTTTTTTTATGGAAGAAATTACAATACATGTGAATATGCATGAAGATGCCCCAGCAAGGAAAGACTTGCTGAAGAAATGTCCTCAAGCCGGTGAGCAGGGATCTGATCTGGTTCGTAAGAGAAGAGTCGACCTTTGATAGAAACAGGATGGTCCATCCGTGGTAACAGAAAGAAAGGTAGAGTGAGGAAGTGCAGATGCTGGTGGTGGGAATTTGCAGAAGCTCATGTCTACCATCTTGAATTTCCTCAGAAGGATAGGAAGAAGGTTTTCCACTGAGCAAGGACTGTCTCCAGCAAGGATCCTGTTAGGCTGGTTTAACCCTAGCTTGTCCAAACCATGGCCCAAGGGTGGCATGCAGCTCAGGATGGCTTTGAATGAGGTCCAACACAAACACGTAAACTTTCTTAAAACATTATGAAAAGTTTTTGTGGCCTTCTCTTCAGCTCATCAGCTATCGTTAGTGTTAGTCTATTTTATGTGTGACCCAAGACAGTTCTTATCCTTCCAATGTGGCCCAGGGAAGCCCAGCCAGAACCTCCTTACCCCTGATGTTTCTTCTTAGTAATTCTCCATCCACTGACCCCCACCCTCTCCTTGACTATAAACTCCCACTTGCCCAGGCTATAGTCAAAGTTGAGTCCAATCTCTCTCAACCACAAAATCCTATTGCATTGGTCCCAATACCTACAGTGATGGTCGTGAACAAAGTCGCCCTTGCCATCTTTGACAAGTGTCATTCAATTATTTTTCTTTACCAAAAATGGAGGATGAGTCCCAGAGAAACAAAGAAAGGTATTCAAGAGTTAGGAAGAGGCAGGACATAGAAGCAGAATTGGGTATTCATGAGGATTTGGGGAGTATGGGTAACATCATGTGGGAGCCAAGGGCAAGCTGGGGTACATGGTATTTTGGTGATTGATACAGGTTTGAATAAAAAGGTAATAAGTTTAGATCTGAGGTCCCAAGGGAGACAATGGTGGCAAGACCTTGAGTGTAGGGAAGGTATGAAAGGGGAGAGTCAGGCCTCCTGTGGGGGAGGAGGCAGGAGGCAAGATCTCTCTTTTGGCAATGGAAGTCAGTAGGTCTGGGAAGGTGTTCTTACCTTAAGGTACTGGATCTCTCCTGACCCAGGGAGATCGGGAGTGTGAGAGGTCAGAAGCGGCCGCCCTCCATGCTGTGTGGAGACTGTCAGGGCCACTGGGGTGGCACTGAGGATCAGTCCCAAGTGCAACCCCCTATGTGTACCCATGCTGCTATTAGCAGTCCCAGTCAGGTTACCCAGTCCCAAAGGACAATAAGGAAAATGTGAGTTAAGTTGTGAAACTAGCAGTGTTTGGAAGGATAAAGAGATTGATACGTGCGAGATGGAACAGGTAGCAGGAGAAAACTGAAGGTTACCCTGGGATGATCCATTTCCAAGCAGTGGCATGGACGCAGCATGCCCCTGATGGGGATGGTTTGGAGGGGCAGGAGTGCTGGGGGCGATGCTAGGCAAAGCTGCAGCCCTTGCAGAGTTGAGCATGTCCTGAAGCAGGGAGGGAGAAGCCTGACCACAGGGTCAGAGACCAGAGCCCACCTGAACTTCTGGCAGAGGCACCTCAATCAAGACACCCCGCAGCACCATGGATCTCAGAATAGCCCAACTCCACAACCCGGCCCTCCTCCCTCCTTCCTTCTGGCAGGTCTCCCTTGGAAATAATGGACCTCAAGCTTCAGTGCAGACCAGGACCCACTAGACCCCCCCCCCCACATCAGGACCTGGACATGGGAAGGATGACAAAGAGCCACACTTGGAAACACTCCTCTAGTACCAAGTGGATCCCCTCGGTTGTATTCTTATTAAAAGCAATTGCATTTCTTTATATCCTAATAAAGATTTTGCTGGGGGAATTGTGTGCATACCCTGTTTTAGGAAACTGTGGGCGGGCTGAAAGTAACAAGCATCAGCCAGGGCCTGAGACAATGGAGCCGCTTAGGAACCAGGAAGTGGCCACCATGAGGCAGGGGCCACAGGGAGCCAGGGCATTAGAGCTTTGCTGGGCTCGGATTTGGGGTGGGCGAGGTGCCTCAGAAGACCCACACGGGCCGGCAGGATCCTGTGTCTAGGCATGAGGCCAAGGCCTCCATGCATTGCGGGGCTCGAGATCGGCCTAACAGCCAGCAAGGCTGTGAGCCAGAACAAGGCTGATAAGGGCCCAGCTGAGCAGCGCTGAGTGCAGGAAGCTGAGAAATAAGGTGGTAGCTGGCAGTGTCTCTTGTAACTCTGGCATATTCTTCCTGCAACTGCTTGACTTCATTGAGCTCACAATAAAATGATACCCTCTTTTGAGAGTGCTGAGAAAATGACTGAACAAAATGACTACCTTGACACTTCTCGGGGAGCTTCTCAGGCCCAGAGAATCTGGATGTGATCGGAAACCCCCTTAGTTCTCTGAGCCCTGGTGAGGCGCCAGTTCACTGTGACCCTACCCAGAAACAGATCACTCAGAAGGAAAAGCCTCCTGCCCTTGAACACTACTGTTCTATTCTTCTGCTATTGTTACTATTATTCACTATCATTGGCTGAACATTCACTGTACAACAAACAAAGGCTTCTCAAACTCCTTAGCTCTAGCACTTCCTTTAATCAGGTAGGAAACATCTCTATTTTGCAGGTCAAAAACCTAAACCTTAAAAAAGTAACACAATGGTGTCGGGGGAGAGGGCCAGGGGACTGAAACTCAGATCTCACTCCTCAGCCCACACTCAAGTCTTTTTTTATTCTTGTGATAAAATACACATAATGTCAAATTTACCATTTTAATCATTTCTTAAGTGTAGGTTCAGTGGCATTAAAGACAGTCTCATTGTTGTGCAACCATCACCATCATCCATCTTCAGGATTATTTTCATCTTGCAAAACTCAATCTCTGTATCCATTAAATAACTCCTCATTTTCCCCTCACCCCAGCCCCTGGCAATCCCATTTTATTTTCTGTGTCTATAGTTTGACTACTCTAGGGACCTCATATAAGTGAAATCATACCATTTTTGTCCTTTTGTGACTTAGCATTATGTCTGCAGAGTAAGGCAGAGCCATAGTAAAGGAGGATTTCAATCCCGTGACCTCTGGGTTAGAGACCCCACATTTTTCCACTGTGCCACAGTGACTTAACCTTACACTATTGATTTCTCTATGGATAGTGTTCTGGCTGAATTGTGCCCCTTGACCCAATTTCTATGTTGAAGTCCTAATGCCCAGTACACCTCAGAATATGGGTCTATTTGAAAATGGGGTCTTTACAGAGCTAATTAAGTTTAAATGAGACTATATGGCTGGGCCCTAACTCATGACTGGTGTCCTTATTAGAAGAGAGGTGCCAGAGAAGTATGTACTCAGAGGAAAGACCAAGTGAGAACACAGTGAGAAGGTAGCTGCCTCCAGGAGGAAGGAAAAAGACCTCAGGAGAAACAAATCTGCCAGCACCTTGATTTTGGACTTGCAGCCTCCAGAACTGGGAAAAAGTAAATGTCTTGTTTAAGCTGTCCAGTCTATGGTATTTTGTTATGCAGCCCAAGCTAATACAGACACAGCTCTTTGTATTACTGGATGTGAAGGACAAGGTCACATAGCGGCCTCTCCCAGCTGGCAGCAGTCCATGCCAGTCTGATTCGCGGGCATGGAGGACAGCACTTACTTGGTTCTACATGCATGTATGATATAGAGAAGGATGTGGTTGCTGAGCCTGCCCAAGGTTGGCAATAGTTGACCTTTCAACATTTTGAGTTTCCATTAAGATAGAATTGCAGCTGGCCTCCCAATAGTTTCATTGCACAACTTGCCTTTTTTCAGCAAGGTGCACACCTTCTCATGGCCAGAAGCCCCACAGAGCTACATGGCTTTGTCAGCTATGTGTCACTCATCTCCAGGCTGTTGCAGTTTGGAGCTGAGTGAAGTAGAGCTCACAGAGAAAGTGGCATGCCCTAGAAATGAGCAGCCACCACCTGGAGGGGAAGCCACTGGCCTCCTTATTAACATTGCAAAACTCTAGGCCTCAAGTTTAAAATAATTCTCCTGTGAATCACAATATTCTGTTTGATATGTCACTTTCTAGTACCATAATTTAAGTGCTATTTTTGATTTTCAGTCAAATATGTAGAAAGTTTCTACCTTTTCCCCCTCATGCTGTCACAGATGTTAAATTCTAAAACATAGCCTTCAGGTGGGCCACAGAAGCCAATGGCTGAGAGGTGCTCAGAGGCTGGAGAGGGCTGGCATGGAAGTGCTGGTTCAGAGGGCTGGGGAGAAAGCAGAGACCTTATCCAGAGAGGGGCTGAGCAAACCAAACAACTGCTAGGAGAAATCTCAGTGGGGCCATTCCAGAAAACTCTGTCAGGAGGATAACACCTCAAAAGTCATCTTGGAAATGTGTAACCCAACAAAGGCAAAGCAAGTATAAGTGAGAACACCCATTGCTGAAAATGAGATGCATATAGTTTCATGTAAGAAGAGCTCAAGGGAACATCAGCCACATTGGTGAAGCCACCATTTCCGAGGGTTTGTATTTATTTCAACCAGAAGCCAAGGGGGAAGACAAAGATCCTGGAGAGGGAAACAGTCTTCATGCTTCAAAGACTAGAAGGGAAATGGGGGTGAGTTGGAGGGAGTGATGAGGCCAAAGAGAATAGATTGGATGGAACTTGGAGGACAGAAATTAAATGTGAACTGAAAAGCAAAAGGGGAACCCAGAGGAAGCAGCCACAGCTTCCAATGAAGAACAGTGAGAGGGCTGAGGTGATGGGTGGCTTCATGCTTTGATGAAGCTAGAGGAGGTTAGTCCAGGGTAAGGTAACATACCAACTCAGTAACAGAAATTGTTTGTGCATATCATAGATTGTGCTTCTGGACAGTTCTGAGAAGAGGAAACTGATGAAAAGGAGAGTGTAGAAAATTTCTGTGAACCCAGGGGCAGTATCTCCCTCTTTAATCATTTGAGAGTGACAAGAGGGAAGTTTATAGGCATAACAGCAAAGGAACCTTACATTTGGTGGTAGACCCAGGGTGGGGCTCCCATTAGGTCATGCATCTTCCTGTTCCCTAATCCTGTTCTCTCCACTGATTACTACAGAAGTGCTGGTGGCACTTATCTAATTTTACAGATCAGCACAATTATAAAATTTATTCATTAAACAGAGATTTATTGAGCATCTGCTATAGCTAGGCACTGTATTATTTTATAGAAATGCAATAAAAATAAAATGGCAGGATAAACATAAGTTTCTCTTTATCAACACAATAAACATAGTTTCTCTCCTCACAAAACTAACAAATTCATGTTATACAACTGTTGTCAGGAGATGACCCATACTGCTGATTAACCCTTCTATTCAAAGCTTATTTCCTTTCTATTGCCATAGCTTCTTTACAGAAATGCTATCTGGCTTGAAAAACTCATTGCTGTATCTATGAACCACTGGTCTCATGCCCCAGCCATTGAGAAAATGGACACCATCTTATGTACCAGCACATCTTTTCTATCTCAAAACTTCACAGGATCTTCATCCATACTCTCCCTTCTGCCCATCCCTTCTCCCTGAGAAAGATGCCTCTTTCTCTACAGTTACTTTCTCCACTTGTGTGCTGGATTTGAATTCTGAATCCCTTCATTCCCACCCTGAATGCAGTCTTACCTCTTAAAGGATTCTGCTTTGTCTCATTCTTACATTTGTCTCTACAGGTATCCTCTACCCAGTCTCTAAAGATGTCCTGGTCTCCTGCACCACAACTAAACCCTTCTCTTATATTTACTTTCCTGTGAAACTCCTGTTCTCTCTCACTCCTTTCTTTTCCTGCCCAGGTTCTGACAAAAGAGCTCTACTCCAGCCTTCACCGCCCCCACTACACACCTGCCCCCAGACTCTTAGGTCTGATTTCTGTGGTACTATTTGAACTTCTCATGAAAAAGTAACCAAAGGCCAGATTGACATTCGAGTCTTCTCAATTTTCATCTATTTTCCACTGGGACCATTTGACACTTTGACCACTTCCTCTTTGAAACTCCACCCTTTGTCTCCATGACACCCCCTTGCCTTTCTTGAGCTCTTGCCCGCCCAGCACTATGAGAGCTCTTTTTTGATTCCTTCACTGATTTCTCTCTTCAGCCCCACAACTTAAATGCAGGTGTTCTTTAAAGATCTGCCATTACTTCTCTCTCCGGGGACTCTCAGAAATTCTCACAACTTCACCTACCAGCAAATACCAATGGTGTAAAGACCCTTACCAAAGTGGTCTTTCTCACCCCTCCTCACTTCACCCCACTTGAAAATTCTTTCATGCTACCTACACAATATGCATTATTCTCATCCACTTCATTTATTATCACTCACATTGCCTTGATTCAGACCTACATCATCTCATCAGGACTGCCACATTAGTTTTTTAACTACTGCCCATGTTTCTCCTAATCTTAGTGAGTTCAATTCAGCTTCCTCCTCAAAAACTAGTGATGGTTCACACAGCCCATAGAAGAATGTTAAAATGTATTGCTTAAAAGTCTTTACTCTGGATGCATGTGCCTGGCTCCAAATGACCTGTGGAATTTTGGAGAAATTAATTACCTTTATAGAGCCTCTATATCTTTCCCTTACAGTATTGTTGCAGAACAGTTGCTCATGTTGTACACTGTACAAGTATGTTTGTTGATGGAGCAAGAGAAAACTATAATCCTACCCATGCTCCAATCACCCAATCAGTTTTCTGGCCTGAGCTGAGTCTATGTCTAATCAGAGGAGGAAGTACATTTGCCTCAATTTCCCAACAGTAAGGACTGGGGCTTCTCCAGATTTTTTTCTACAATACATATATAGTCCTCTCCCTAATTGCCACTCAGATTCAAATCTTCCAGTTCTCCCAAATATGCTACATAGTTGACCACCCGGTGTGTATGTTTCCATTGCCTCTACAGCAGTTGGTCCTCCCATTGTCCACATGGGGAAAATCTCCTTCTCCAGCTCTCCTTGGTCTGGAAAGGTTCTATGCATCCCTTCCAGCTTGGAACTCCCTCCTTTGCCAGTCCCACATCCTGGCTACACATTTATTGAATACTATGTCACTCTGGATTGTACTGTGTTTTTTATTAGGAATCTATCTCCTCCATTTGTTTTCGGGTAATCTGATGGCAAGATACAGAGTGGAGCCCACTCATGCTGGCTGGTTTGAGCTCAGTATTCTTGGCAAAACTGGATTTGTACCTAAACCCTACCAGGGTGCAATTTGAAAAATAAAAGGCTAAAGCAGAGTTTAATTTTAAGAAGTAAACATGTACGAGGGCTGTCCAGTAAATCTGTAAGGAGCCAAATTAGAGAATGATTTCAAATAACTTTTTAAATTAAAGCTATAATGCACAATGGTCATAAGTACATTAAAAAAATACAGACAAGTAAAAAGAAGAGAAATCAAAATTACTTTTAATTTCCCCACCCAGATTTTATCATTTTGCTCTATAACCTTACAAATCTTATGATATATATATATATGATTTACCACCCCCCCCAATGAGATCATTGAATTACAGTTTTTTTGTTTTTTTTTTGTTTTTTTTGTTTTTTGCTTTTTGGTATGTGAGTAGCTCCCTGGCTGGGAATCGAACCCAGGCCGCAGTGCTGACAGCGCCAGCGCCGAAGCCTTAAGCCACTACACCACCCGGGAACTCCCCTGAATTACAGTTTTAATTTAGCATATCATAAGCATTTTCCAATGACATGAAATATTTTCCTGTAGAATTATTGTATTTAATGTCTGCATAGTATTCCACTGGATGGTTATACTATGATCTATTTAAACATTCTCCAATTAGGTTGATTTTCAGTTTTCTCTGTTGTATATAACACTGAAGTGAACATCTTATAACTAAATATTTGGGACAATATAAATTTTCTCTTAAGAATAAATGCCTAGATGCAGAACTGCTGGGTCAAATATT
Source organism: Lyroderma lyra (assembly GCA_004026885.1). Classification (NCBI taxonomy): domain Eukaryota; kingdom Metazoa; phylum Chordata; class Mammalia; order Chiroptera; family Megadermatidae; genus Lyroderma; species Lyroderma lyra. Next base: position 40,138 of record PVJL010004104.1, read on the forward strand.
AGGTACATTTTTAAGGTTTTTAATATCTGCAACTAAACTGGCTCTGAGAATCACCACCCCAACTTAACCATCCCATTGGTGATCAATGACTTGCCATTTTTACCACACTCACCAAAATGGGTTTTGTGGGATCAAATAACTTTAAAGCTGGAAATAATTTAAGAGTTAATGGGCAGCAAGGTTCTACACCTGACAGCCACTGGCATCAACTGGGGCTAGAATGTGGGCAGTGTGGGCAGAGCATTATGTATTTGTTTCAGTTACAGTTTACATTCAATATTATTTTATATTATTTTCAGGTGTATAACATAGTGGTTAGACATTTATATAATTTATTCAGTGATCCCCCCAATAAATCTAGTACATGCCTGGCACTATACATAGTTACTGCAACATTACTGACTATATTCTCTATGTTGTACTTTACGTCCCCATGAATTGCATTATGTATTTTTTGAGCTTTCCAATGTAGTTCCTCTATACAGTCAGGTTTCAGAACCACATTTGTGGTTCAAACTCACATTCTAGGTTTGAGGAAGCTAAGGGCTAGAGAAGGTGTGTGAATTAAGCTAAGTTGACCCATGGAAGGAAAAAAAAATAAAAATGTATCCAAGAGATAAGGAAAAAATTATGTATTTGGGTGGAAAATTAAGGAGCAATTATTTATAGATAATTATTTATAAAAAAACTAGTGATCCCTAAGTGTTTATATTTGAAGTATCATTCTAAGCCTGAAAACTACATACAAAGAGTAGAAAGAATGCTAATCTTCCTTTCATTCCATGAAATAATCATTCTTAGAAAATTAATTCATAACCACACGTTCATTTTTAAACTTGTATTTATTTACATCTATCCTTAAAGGAATGGTGGATAGGAGCATAAATTCATATAGGTGAATTATGCATGAGTTTACTTTCACAAAATAAATGAAGTTTATTTTTAAGCTGCAACAAGTAAACTTGTGTTGAAACAAAAATATATTTTTGAACAAAAATTAACCCTGATTGTGTTAAGTCAAGTAACTGTTTCTTTGTGGGGGGAAATATGCACTTGCAAATTAAAATGCTTTACAGTAGCAGCAAAATTCTGTAATTCTGTGGCTTTAAGAATGCGTAGTGCATCGCAGTGGGATGCAACTGGATTTTGTAATTACTTTAGATTACATTTAACCCAAGTTTAAGAAAAATTGTAAATTGTGTGACATGCCATTGCTTGAGACTTGAACACATAAAGAAGAGAGAAAGAGAGAGAGAGAGAGAGAGAGGCGGGGAGTGGAGAAACTGAAGAACTGTGCCTAAGTTGTATACCTGAAAGTAATACAATATTGCATGACAACTGTAATTGAAAAATTAAAAATTGTTTTTAAAATGTGATGTCTGTTAAAGACCATCTGAATTAGCGATTGTAACCAATGATTGCTCCAGTTACCACTTTACAAGAATAAGTGATGGTAGCACCCTTTTTCTGAGAAAGGAAACATTCTCAGAAAGGAAAGAAAAGGGTTTTTTGTTTTGTTTTGTTTTGTTTTTTGGCTTTGTTTTTGGTTTTTTTGGGTTTTTTGTGTTTTGTTTTTCTGTTTTTTTTGTTTTTTTGGTTTTTTTGTTGTTGTTTTTTGTTTGTTTGTTTGGGGTTTTTTTTGGCCTTGTTATGTGCTGCTCTCAGGAGACACATGCTGCCCGTGGTTTTGAAAGTTTGAATTGCCTGTCACTGAACCACCTTACCATTCCCATAGCTGAGATGAAAAGAGTTATTCCTTTACTATTAATTGTTGAATAAGTCTGCAAATGAGCACCTTTGCATTGTTGTGAGCTGCATCAGACATGGCCTCAGATCCCAAAGGGCTTAGAAGGGGAAGGGGGCCACTTTTGGGGAACACCTCTCATTCCAGACAAGCTTCTCACTTCACTTAACCCTCACACAGGAGACAACCAAGGAATAGTGACATTCCTAGAAATGATTCTGCTTGAGGGAACTAGTAGACCAAAGAAAAGGAGAACTGGTAATGCCTGGAGAAAACAGTACCTTCATGAAGGACATGAGCTGACCTTGCTCTAAGACAGTTTTACTAAACCTTCTGTTTCATTCTGGCCTAATTCCTTAGGGCCTATCAGGGTCATGAGGTGGCCTCACCTGGAGGAAACTCCCCAGGTGGTTTGCTGCATCTCCTGCCCTCTAGAACAAGATTTCTCCATCCCAGTGGGTAATTCCAGTTTGGGGGTACTGTCTCTCTACATTTTGGGGGTGCTCTGCAGCATCCCTAACCTCTACTCACTGATGCCAGCAGCTGCCCAAATCCCCCCATTTATGACAATAAAAAAATGTTTCATTGGCATACAGTCACAGAACATGTGCACACACACACCACACATGCATGCATGCATGCTGAAAACTGTTCTAGAACAGAGCTCTTCTCTGCAGGAAAGCACGCAAAGGCAGGTGGGGAAATCACCAGTGATGGGGATGAGCATGTCAGGGATTGGAGGAGCACATGTTGTCTCTAATACTAAGAGGATCCCAGCGGGACTGATAGTAATTGCAAAAGCAGCAACTACAGTGTGAGAGCCTACAGTGTTTCAGACTCTTGTTTTTATCCCAAAACACATCCACAGGTAGGCATTATGATATCTTCTAGATTAGAAAACAAAGGTTAAGGGGTATTTTTCAGGTCAGGTTGGGATCTGAACCCAGATGATCCATGTTTTTACCATTACTACAACAAGCAATAGAACTACTGCTAAACAGTAGAATTCTGAACAAAATATAGTACAATGAAGTCACACTAGAAAGGGCCAACACTACCAGGATAAGAAGTTAGCTTTTTTAAATGCATGTGCCAAAGACTCATATGATAAAATTCTATGTACATCCTAATACAAACTTTCAGTAAACTAGGCCAGGAAGATAATTTAATTTGAAACAATTTAAACCCAGAATTATCTAAAAATTTTCACAACAGAGGACATCATAGCTAAAGGTAAAACCATAGAGACATATTTGCTGTCATTCCTGTTATTAAACAAAATTCTAGATATTCTAACCATCAGAGAACAACAAAAATACCATAAATAATGGAAAGAAAAAGATGTCTATTATTATTTTCAGTTATGATTATCTATAAAGGAAAATAATTGAATCCACTAAAAATACCAACACTAATAGTAATTGGCCAGTTATAAATAAAAATACAAAAATCAGCAGTATACCATTATCCAAGAACTAACTGTTAGAAAAAAATGGCAAAGGAAAAAAGATTCTAATAACAATTGTAACAACAAAAACAAAATAATCCCTGAGAAGGAACTCTTTAAGAAGCTTAGGCAGAATGAAAGAGATCCAAAATGGTAAAGTAGATAAATGCTGGGCTTGCCTCATCCCATTGACACATCAAAATTACAACTAAGTTATAAAACAATCAACCTGGAGAACCATCTGAAGTTTAGCTGAGCTGAATTTTTATAACTAAGGATACAAAGAAGAAGCCACATTGAGACTGGTAAGAAGGGTGGAAATGCAAAATGGAATGGCCCCATACCTCTTTGTGGTGGTTGAAAATCAGGAGGGATATCTTGGACCTGGAGGTTCCCACTGGAGGAGCAAGGGACAACAGCCCGACACTAGGCTCCCTGTCCAAGTGTACTGGTGCTGGGAAGAGGATTCCCACAACATCTAGCTATAAAAATCAGTGGGTATTCCAATTACTTGGTTGTAAAGGAAAGCTGTATGAAACCTAGACACCCTCTTAAAAAGCCCATACAGAGTCACCCACAGGCACTCACCCTGGGCCCTGGCAGAGGGACAGTGACTCAGGGCATGTCAGAGACAAACAAGGAAAGACTGACATGTGCAACTTCAGGGTGAGGACTGGAGGGTCATTTGACATCTTCCTGTGTGGGGTTCTCCTCCCATGTGGCCTGCAGGTGAGCACCATCTTTTCTGTGTTGAGCCTTCTCTGCATGCCCATGCCAAATCTCAGTCTGAATCCATCTGGTGAGCTAGGCTTGCTCCACCCTGGTGACTCACTGAGACCCCACCATACCCAACTGTGTAATGCAGGAGGCTTTATTAGTGACTAAACTCTACAGGAGGTGGCAGGTAGCAGTCATTTTCTGTTCACAGCATGGCCTCTGCCCCGCAGCACCAGTTACAGCACAGACAACAAACAATTGTGTATTGCTTTGTAGCTCTTACCAGGTAGTCCCTGACATTTCACAGGCAATGGCTAGTGTGGCCTTGCACCAGAGGCACCCCCAAGAGACCCCAGAACCAACACACTTGTATATTGGTTTCAGACCACTGCAGAATACCACCCAATTAACCCCACAAGTGGCACAGCCAAAGGATGATCTCAACAGACACAAGAAACCACTGGGATGAATCCTGCTCCATGAGGTAAGCCCCTCGTACAATAGCCCATTGGCTGGGGACATGGCCAAAACCCATAACCAGTCAGCCTGATCATTAATCTCACCCACTGATGTACCAATAGCAATCAAGGCTCAAATA
>PVJL010004104.1:44743-61594 GCA_004026885.1 Lyroderma lyra
GGTGGGAGTACATCCCAAATTAAAGAATAGGAGAAAACTCCAGGAAAAAAAAAAAACCTAAACAAAATGGAGGCAAGCACCTATGAGAGACAGAGTTCAAAACACTGGTTATAAGGATGCTCAGGAAACTTAGAATTTCAACGAAGACATAACAAGCATAAAAAAAGACATAGAAACCATAAAAATAACCTGTCAGAAGTCAGCACTACAATAACTGAAATAAAGAATTCATTAGAAGGAATCACCAGCAAACTAGATGAAGCAGAAGATTGAATCAGAGATTTGGAAGACAAGATAGCAGAAAAACCCAACTGGAACAAGAAAAAGAAAAAGAAAATTAAAAAATGAGGATAGTTTAAGAGACCCCGGTGACAACATGAAGATGTAATGACATTTGCATCATAGGGGTACCAGAAGGAGAAAACGGAAGAGACTGAGAACCTATTTAAAGAAACAGTGACTGAAAATTTTTCTAATGTGGTGAAGAAAATAAACATCCAAGCCCAGGAAGTGCAGAGTCCAAAACAAGATGAAGCTAAACAGACCCACACCAAGAAACATTATAATTAAAATGGCAACTATTAATGACAAAGAGAGGATCCTAAAAGCAACAAGAGAAAAGCAACTAGTAACTTATATGGGACCTCCCATAAAATTGTCAGCTGATCAAAGTGATGAAAAGCAAAGGCATACAAACAAAATTTCTCTACTCAACAAGGCTATCATTTAAAGTTGAAGGACAGATAAAGAGCTTCCCAGACAAGAAAAAGCTAAAGAACTTTATCACCACCAAACCAGTATTGTAATATAAGGAACGTCAGAGAGACTTCTTTAAGACACAAACACATACACATACAAAGATATGTGAATAATAAAATGGCAATAACTATATACTATCAACAATTACTTTCAATGTAAATGAATTAAATGATCCAATTAAACACATTGGGTGGCTCCCCAGGGCGCTAACAGTGTGTTTCAATTGGCAGATCCCAAGGCTCTCAAAGAATTTTCTTTCTGTGTGTGTGTGTATATTTCTTTGTATGTGTGTGTCTGTTTGCTGTCTTTTTCTTTTCCAAAGGTGAATACAAGTCCCTAGAAATATGCCCTGTCAACATGGAGGCACTCTAGGTGAATGAGTGATCAGTTCCACCTTACTAACAGGAAAAGACTCTCTTGCAAACAGTCTGCGGCAGACCAGGAAGTTTTTGGTGTTGCTCTGTCACTATCCTAGAACAGTTAATGGTGTGCTGTGAGAGGCATACTACTGTACTACAACTGAAGAACACACACAACACACTCAAGAAACAAACACAGATTACACACAAAGATCGAAGAGATACCTCCATTGGACCACACAGAAAACATACTATATAAGGCCACTAAGCAAAGATCAACAGACGTAAGAGATATAACCACTACATAGAAACAAGCACAGAGAAGCCAGAATGAGAAAACAGAAAAACCTGTCCTAAATAAAGGAACAACCCCCCCACCCCCAGAAATTGAGTTAAATGAAACAGAGACAATAAACCTACCAGAGCAAAATTTTAGAACACAGGTTATAAGAATACTTAATAAACTTACTAAAAACATCAACAATGAGATAGCTACTATAAAGAAAGACATAGATACCATAAAAAGCACCCAATCAGAAATGAAGACTACAATAACTGAAACAAAGACTACATTAGAAGGAATCAGCAACAAGTTAGATGAGGGAGAAATTTGAATCAGTGATCTGGAAGACAAGGTTGCAGCAAATATGCAAATGAAAAAGCAAAGAGAAAAACAATTTTTTTTAATAAGGATAGCCTGAGAGACCTCTGGAACAACATCAAGCATAACAACATTCAGATCATAGTGGTACCAGAAGGAGAAGAGAGGGATCGAGAACCTGTTTTTAAAAATTTATGACTGAAAACTTTTCTAACCTGTCAAAAGAAATAAACACACAAACCCAAGAAGCACAGAGAGTCCCAATCAAGACAAACCCAAACAGGCCCACACCAAGACACATCATAATGAAAACGGCAAAGGTTAAAGAAAAAGAGAGACTCCTAAAAGCAGGAAGAGAAAGACAGCAACTTACCTACAAGGGAGTTCCCATAAAACTATCAGCAGATTTCTCAATAGGAACCATGCAGGCTACAAGAGAATGGCAAGAAATACACGAAGTAATGGAAAACAAGGGCCAGCAACCAAGACTACTTCACCCAACGAAGCTATCTTTTAAAATTGAAGGACAAATAAAAAACTTCCCAGATTAAAAAAAAGTTAAAGATATTCACTACCACTAGGCCAGTGTTACAAGAAATGCTAAAGGGATATTTTTAAGCAGAAGGAAAGAGAAAACAAGCAAATGAAGAAAAACAAAGACATGAATAATAATATGGCAACGACTATGTACCTATCGATAATCACTTTAAATGTAAATGTACTAAATGCTTTAATCAAAATACATAGGGTAGCTAAATAGATAAGAAAGCAAGACTCAGGCATATACTGTCTACAAGGGACTCAACTCAAAGGAAAAAGCACACATAGACTAAAAGAAAAGTAATGGAAAAAGATATTTCATGCAAATGGAATTTTTAAAAAACCTGGAGTAGCAATACTTATATCAGACAAAATAAGCTTTAAAATGAAGACTATAACAAAGAGACAAAGAAGGATATTACATAACTATAAAATTTCAGTCTAACAAGAGAGCATCATTGTGTGTCAGTCCCCAGAGAGTTAAAGCTAAGCTCACTGTAAAGGGTTAAAGCCAGGCCCGCTGCCCAGGCTTGACCTTGGTATAATCAGTCCCTGTCTGGAAACCTTGGCAATGACATTTGGCGTAGTCTGAAAGATGTGAGTACTATCCCCAGCGCCCCTGAGGGTCCCCGGGTGGAAGAAATGTGGCCTCCCACCTCCCTATGGCACCCAGTGGCCATGTATCTGGCCACATGGACAGCTCCGGAAGACTGGGATGAGATTAGGCCAACACCTGAGGATATCAAGAAGGCCCTGGAATCTATGGAGCCGAACATTCTGTTGGCACACCGGAAGGTGGCCGGCCGGGCAGCCTCGATGTTTCTGGCGGTGCTGCACCACACCAGCCCGGAGATGCAGGAGCAAGCTCAGCAGGTCCGCCAGCTGCAGCGCCGGGAGGAAATGCTGGGGGAGCGCCTGGCGGCTGCTGAACGTATGCTGCAGGGCTCGGAGGGGTCTGTACACTCCTCCAGGGCAGGTAGCCCGATACCTATATTGCAGGCTCGCCCCTTAGTGCAACAAAAGGTCAAGCTGGAGCACCAAATGGGGCCAGGGGTGTCAGCCGCAGGGGGCCCCCCAGGCCAGGCAGCATACGACAATGACTGCGTACTCGCCCGCTTAATTACGGGAACTGACGAAGCAGGTACGGCAAAGGGCTGGGGACACGGTACCGGGCTGGCTACTGAGATTATGGGACGAGGGGGCGGAAGGAACAGAGCTATCCCCTGATGAAATGTCCCAACTGGCCTCCATTACTCTACTCCCCTCCTTGAGGAAAAAGCTACAAAATATTGCACACACCAACCGTGATGCAGGGAATCACTCCCTGATCAATTGGATAATGGCAGCGGCCCGAACGGTTTGGGCAGATGCTGGTGAACTGCCTGAGACTGTGAGCAACTGGTCCACGTACTCGGACCTGGTGCAAATCATACGGGAGATGGGCATGCGACGGATGATGTTTCGGGTACACTACAATAGTCCTGATGAGGAGGTTTTCACCACTAGATGAAGGACCTCATCCTAGCGTCAGGACCCCCAGGAACTTTCGGGACTATGGCGGCTCTTCTGGCCCCCTATGTAGATCGGAGGATGCATGAAGTAACAGCCGCCCTAGCTCGATTGGGGGATGTGGAAGTGAAGCAAAAGAAAAAAGGCGGCCAGGCGAGGTCGCTACAGGGCCCCAAGGGGCCCCCACCCAAAGGACGCCTGAAGAATAAAGGGGCTCAAAAGGGTGGTGTTCAGCCTGCAGTGAGAGTGAGCCGAAAGCAGATGTGGTTTGATCTATTAGCAGCGGGAGTAGCTGCAGAGAAAATAGAGCATCAGCCCACGGGGGTGCTGCTGGCTCTGTGGAAGCAGCTGAAGCCTGAGCAGCAGTTTACTCCCCTGCCCGCTGCTACACCCCCAATTCGGGAGTTGAGACTGACTGATTTTTACCCAGACGAGGGGTCTGGCCAAGGTACCCAGCTGAGGGGGGACCCGGGGGACCAGAGGCCACATGTTAAACTTGCTATTTACTGGTCCCCCCATAATGTGCAGTGGGTACTAGCCCTTGTGGACACTGGAGCCGATAGCACGTTGCTGTATGGAATCCTGGATCGCTTTAGCGGTCCTACGGCCACCATGGAGGGATATGGAGGTCGGGTGATACGGGTCAAACAAGCAGTTGTGACCCTGAGCATAGGGCGATTGCCCCCACAAGACTATAAAGTCTATGTCTCTCCTATCGCAGAATATACTCTAGGGGTGGATGTGCTGCAAGGACTGGCGATTTCGACGATGGTAGGAGAATTTTGCCTGCGTACGTGAGTGGTAAAGACTATTGTTCGGGGGCACCCCCATCATGCCCCCTTGGTATTGCCCCAGGCTACCCGTGTTGTGCATACAAAGCAATATCGGCTACCAGGAGGGCACGAAGAGATTGGTCGTACCATTATCAAGCTCGAAGAAGCCCAGATAACCCGCCCAACACACAGCCCTTGCAATTCTCCCATGTGGCCAGTGAGAAAGCCTGACGGCTCCTGGCGAATGACTGTGGACTATCGCGAACTGAACACAGTGACGCCCCCGTTGCATGCAGCAGTGCCCAATGTTATGGATCTTATGGATAAACGCACATGAACTGGGACAGTATCACTATGTTGTGGATTTGGCAAATGCCTTTTTCTCCATAGATATAGCGCCAGAGAGTCAAGAGCAGTTCGCCTTCACGTGGGAAGGATGACAATGGACTTTCCTGGTGCTTCCCCAGGTATATCTGCACAGTCCCACCCTGTGCCATGGACTGGTAGCTCAGGACTTGGCCACCTGGCGGAAGCCAGCAGGGGTCCATCTGTTCCATTACATTGATGACATAATGCTTACCTCTGATTCTCTTACAGAGCTCGAGACTGCGGCCACCAGTCTACGAGAAACCATGGAAACCTGGGGGTGTGCCGTGAACGAAGACAAGGTCCAAGGGCCTGGGTTGTCTGTCAGATTCTTGGGAGGTGTCTGGTCGGGTAAGACTAAGGTTATGCCGGAGGCAGTCATAGATAAGATACAGGCATATCCCCAGCCGACAACAGTGAAGCAATTGCAGGCCTATTTGGGTTTGTTAGGCTATTGGAGGGTGTTTATTCCTCATTTAGCCACTTTAACTCGCCCCTTGCATTGCCTGATACGGCGAGGGGCTACTTGGGATTGGGCCCCAGAGATAGAGCAGTCATTTCAAGCCACCAAGCAGGCAGTGGCTCAAGCCCAAACCTTACGGGTGGTTGACACCACCCTACCGTTCCTTTTAACGGTGTCAGTGGATGACAATGGGTTTGGATGGGGCTTGTGGCAGAAACATGGGACTCGTAAAGTGCCCATTGGTTTCTGGTCTCAATTGTAGAAAGGGGCGGAAGCCCGTTATTCCCTTATAGAGAAACAGCTAGCTGCTATTTATGCTGCCCTCTTGGCCTGTGAGGCCATAACAGGTCCTAATCCTGTCACCATCCAATCAAGGAATCTGGTAAAGGGCTGGTTGCAGTCTTGGTTACAGATGCCATGGACAGGGGCAAAACCCTTACCGGCCACATTGTTGTCACAAGATGGACACATTGCCTACTAATTGGGATGCTGTGTATCACTGCTGACATCGCCAACATAGAGCCGCCTGGTGGTTCTACCCTTTTGCTCTGGCCCTGCCTGGAGCTGCTGTCATAGATGTAGAATTACAAGTGGAAGCTTTAGCAGTGCACACAGCTCAAGCCCTGAATGCTACTAAACAGGCCTTAGGCCTGATATTGGATGAAACAGCCCAAATGCATAAAGTTGTGCTGCAAAATCGGATGGCCTTAGATCTATTGACAGCCTCCCAAAGTGGCACATGTGCTATTTTACATGTGGAATGTTGTGTATATATCCCAGATCACACTGAGCACATTCAGACAGCCCTGGCTGAGATGAACACAGAGGTACAAGCCATTGCCTCCTCCACAGCAGACCCATTAACCTCTTGGTGGAATTCCTTAGGATCCACCTGGTGGTGGGTACTAATGATCCTAGCAATTATTGCTAGCAGTCTGGTAGTCTTTTGCTGTTCCCTATATTGTTGCTGTGGGCTGTGGGCTCAAGGATATGCATTATGGACAAAGTCCCGTGTGGCGCCCTGTAGGGGTGGAGTGTCAGTCCCCAGAGGGTTAAAGCTAAGCCCATTGTAAAGGGTTAAAGCCAGGCCCACCGCCCAGGCTTGACCTTGGTATAATCAGTCCCTGTCTGGAAACCTTGTCAATGACACTGTGGTAAACATTTATGCACCCAACAGGGTAGCATCTAAATACATAAAGCAAATATTAACTGACATAAAGGCAGACATCAACAGTAACACAATCATAGTACGGGATTTTAACACTATACTGACATCAATGGACAGATCTTTCAGATAGAAATCAGCACAGATATAGTGCCCTTAAATGACATCTAAAGAAGATAGATTTAATTGATATTTTTAGATCATTACATGTCAAAGCAGCATAATACACATTCTTTTCAAATGTACATGAAACATTTTCCAAAACAGACCACATGTTAGGCCACAAAACAAGCCTCAATCAATTTAAGAATATTGAAATCATATCAAGTATGCTCTATGACAACAACAGAAATAAGTTACAAGAAAAAAAAAAACTGAAAAACACACCAACACATTGAGGTTAAACAATATGTTATTCAACAATGAATGTGTCAGAAATGAGATTAAGGAAGGAATCAAAAAGTTCCTTGAGGCAAACTAGAATGAAAACAGAACTACCCAAATTCTATGGGACATGGCAAAAATGGTACTGGGATGAAAATTCATAGCAATGCAGGCCCACCTCAAGAAACAAGAAAAAATCTCAAATAAATACTTTAACCTTATACCCAAGGAAACTGAGAAAAGAACAGCAAACAAAGCCTAAAATCAGTACAAAGAAGGAAATAATAAAAACCAGAGTGGAAATAAATGAAATTAAGACTAAGAAAATGGTATTAAAAAAATCAATAAAACCAAGAGCTTGTTCTTTGAAAAGATAAACAAAATTGACAAATCCTTAACCAGACTCCTCAAGAAAAATAGAGAAAGGACCCAAATAAATAAAATCAGAAATAAAAGAGAAGTGACAAAAGACATCACAAAAATGCAAGAAATTATAAGAACATACTATAAACAACTACACATCAACAAATTCAGAAATCTGGAAGAAATGAATAGATTCTTAGAAACATACAAACTTTCAAGGTTAAACCAAGAAGAAACAGAAAATCTAAATAAGCAAGTTTACTAACAATGAAATTGAATCAGTAATCAACAACCTCCCAACAAACAGAAGTCCTGGACCAGATGGCTTCACAGGTGAATTTTACCAAACATTCAAAAAAGAATTAACACCTATACTTCTCAAACTATTTCAAAAATCCAGGAAGAAGGCCAGCTCCCAAATTCATTTTATGAGGCCACCGTTACCCTGATTCCAAAACCAGATAAGATGCTACAAAATAAACAAAAAACAAAAATAAAAACAAAACAAACAAAAACTATAGGCCAAGATCCCTAATGAACATAGATGCAAAAATTCTCAACAAAATATTAGAAAATCAAATTCAGCAATACATTAAAAAAAGATCATACACCGTGATCAGGTGGGATTCATTCCTGATTCTTGAGATGCAAAGTGGTTCAATCAATTAACGTGATACACCACATAAAGCAAAAGAAAAATAAAATTATATGGTCATTTCAATAGACACGGTAAAAGAAAGCATTTAACAAAATTCAGCAGCCATTTATGATAAAAAATGCTCAGCAGAGTACAAATAGAAAGAACATATTTGAATTTAATAAAGGCTATATATGATAAATCCACAGCTAACATCATACGCAATGAAGAAAAGCTAAAAGCATTCCCCTTAAGACCAAGAACAAGACAAGGATGCCCATCTTCACCATTCTTATTCAACATCATATTGGAAGTCCAAGCCACAGTAATCAGACAAGAAAAACAAATAGAAGGTATCCAAATAGAAAAGAAGAAGTAAAATTATCATTATTTGCAGATGACATGATAATATATAGAGAGAATCCCAAAGATTTAACCCCAAAATTATTGGAACTGATAAATGAATTTAGTAAAGTAGCAGGATACAAATCAATATCCAGAATTCAGTTGCATTCTTATACACCAATAACAAACTAGCAGAAGGAAAAACTAAGAAAACAATCCCATTTACAATTGCATAAAAATAAATAAATAAAACATCTAGGACTAAATATAACCAAGGAAGTAAAAGACCTGCATTCAAAAAATTATAAGACACTGAAAAGAGAAGTCAAAGACACAAATAAATGGAAACACATACCATGCTCATGGATAGGAAGAATTAATATAGTTAAAATCTCCATACTGCCCAAAATAATCTATAGATTAAATGAAATCCCATCAAAATACCAATGGCATTCTTCACAGAAATAGAGCATATAATTCTAAAATTTATATGGAACCATAAAAGACCTAGAATAACCCAAAAACTTTGAGAAAGAAAAACAAAGTTTGGAGGAATCATGCTACAAGACATCCAATTATCCTACAAGGCCACAGTTCTCAAAACAGCATGGTATTGACATAGGTCAATGGAACAGAATAGAGAGCCCAGAAACAAATCCATGTCTATATGGCCAATTAATCTACAGTAAAGGAAGCAAGAACTTATATCAGGGTAAAGACAGTCTTCAACAAATGGTGCTGGGAAAACTGAACAGATACATGCAAAAAATAAAATTGAACCACCTTCTTATACCATATACAAAAATAAACTCAAAATGGGTGAAAGACCTAAATATAAGACCTGAATCCATAAAACTCCTAGAAGAAAATATAGGAAGTAACCTCTCAGACATTACCCTTAGCAATACCTTCAATGATATATCTTCTCAGGCAAGGCAAACAAAGGAAAAAATAAACAGACGGGATTACATCAGGTTAAAAGATTTTCTTTACAGTACAAAAAAAAAAAAAAAAAAAAAAAAAAAAAAAAAAAAAAAAAAAAAAAAAAAAAAAAAAAAAAATTAAAAAAAAAAAAAAAAAAAAAAAAAACTACCAACAAAACAAAAAGACATTCCACAGAATGGGAGAAAATATTCGCCAATGAAGTATCCCATAAAGAGTTAACATCCAAAATTTATCAGAAACTCATACAACTCAATACCTAAAGAAAAAAAAAAATCCCAAAACAAAACAAACAAACCAATTTTAAAATGGGCAGAAGGCCTGAATAGACATTGCTCCAAAGAGGACATACAGATGGTCAATAGACACATGAAAAGATGTTCAACATCATTAATTATCAAAGAAATGTGAATCAAAACCACAATGAGGTACCAGCACCTCACACCTGTCAGAATGGCCATCATCAATAAATCAACCAACAAGTGTTGGTGAGGATATTGGAGAAAAGGGAACCACTTTGCACTGTTGGTAAGATTGCAAGTTTGTCCCACCACTAAGGAAAATAGCATGGAAGTTCTCAAAAAATTAAAAATAGAACTACCTTATGATCCAGCAATTTCACTCCTGGGTATTTATCCAAAGAAATCCAAAACACTAATTCAAAAATATATTTGCACCTCATAGTTATTGCAGCGTTATTCACAATAGCCAAGATATGGAAACAATCTAAATGCTCATCAATAAATGATTGGATAAAGAAGCTGTGCTACTTTACACAATGGAGAATTATTACTCAGCCAGAAAGAAGAATAAAATCTTACCTTTTGCAACAACAAGGATGAAACTAGAAAATATCATGCTAAGTTAAATAAGTCAGACTGAGAAAGACAAATACCATATGATCTCACTTATATGTGGAATCTAAAGAACAATCAAAATGAACAATCAAAAGAGAAAAAACGATTTTGAACACAGACAATAGTTTAGCAGTTGCCAGAGAGAAAGGGGGAAAAGTGGTGGAAAAGACGGTAAGAGGATTCAAATATATGGTGATGGAAAAAGAAATGACTTTGGGTGGTGAAAACACAATGCAACATGTAGACAATAATGAACTGTACACTTGGAAACTATGTAATTTTGCTGGCCAATGTCACCCCAATAACTTTAATTAAAAAAAATTGGGTGGTTGACTGGATATGAAAACAAAGTACTTACATATGCTGCCTGCAAGAGACAAACTTCAGATTGAATGACACACACAGACTAAAAGTAAAGTTACAGAAAAAGTTATTTCATGAAAATGGAAATGGGAAAAAAGAAAAGCTGAGAAAGCAATACTTATATCAGATAAAATAGACTTTAAAACAAATGCTATAACAAGAGGACCCAGTAATCCCATTTCTAGGTATTTATCCAGAGAAATCCAAAAACCACTTCAAAAGGATGTGTGTATTCATATGTTTACTGCAACATTATTTACAACAGCCAAGCTATGAAGGCAACCTGGGTGTCCCTGAATGGATGAATGGACGAAAGAGTTGGGACATATATATTAATAGAACATTGCTCAGCAATGGAAGGGAATGGGTTCCTGCCATCTGCGGCAGCATGGATGGACCTGGAGCGCATTGTGTTGAGTACAGTATGTCAGACAGAGAAAGACAGAGGCAATGTGATTTCACTTATAGGTGCAATTTAAAGAACAAAACAAACAAACAAAACAGAAACACACTCATAGATACAGAGAACATTTTGATTGTTGCCAGATGGGAGGGAGGTTGAGGAGGTGGGTGAAAAATGAGAAGGAATTAAGAAATACAGATTGGTTGTTACAAACTAGTCATGGGATGTAGGGTATTGCACAAGGAATATGGATAATAATATTATAATAACTATGTACAATGTCAGATAGATACTAGACTTATCAGGGTGATAGATGGGAGCAGGTTTGGGGACAGGGCATAAAGGTGAAGGGATTGAGTACAAATTGGTAGTTACAGAATAGTCATGGGGATGTAAAGCTTGATAATATGGTAATAACTACGTATAGTGCCAGGTGGGTACTAGACTAGTCAGGGGGATCACTCCTTAAATTATACAAATGTCTAACCACTATGCTGTACAACTGAAATTAATGTAAAACAATATTGAATATTAACTGTAATTTAAAAATTGAAAAAATGGGGAATGGTGAAGGGGAGATGCAATGTACAGCATGCAGAATATAGTCAGTACTATTATGATAGCGTGATATAGTGTCAAATGGTTGTTGGACTTATGGTGATGACTTCTTTAGGTATTTAAATGTTGAACAACTATGGTGTACACCTGAAACTAATATAATGTTGTATGTTAGCTATGATTTCAATAAAAATCTTAAAACAACAACAACAACACGTGGCTGAGCCCAGAGGTAGAGACTCTCATCCTACATAAAATAGAAGGGCACTGCAAAGTTGCGTGGCAAAAGGCCTGGACATAGGGAGGGGTGGAGAATTGGGGTGAATAATACAGTCTACCACATATCTCGATAAACATCTAGTCTGTTCATTTTAATGGCTGCATACTATTCTATTACAGATGAATATAGAAATTCTTTAATTGACTCTTACTATTAAATATTTAGTAATAACTTTCCAATTTTCAGCTATGCAAATAATACTACAATTAATTTTCTAATGCACAGTAATTTTTGTACCCATGTTCAGTTATTTTCTTACAATAAGATCCTAGAAATAAAAAAGAAGAAACTTAGGCAAAGCTCTGTGTGGAAAAAGATTATTAAATTATATAGAGATTGAGAGATATTACATGTTTTTAGAGAAATTAGTGTAGAAACCCAAAGCAATTCAAATAAAAATATCTTTACAAACTTGTTGAAACTCAAGAAACTAGTGACTAAAATTGTTGAAAAAGTATAGTATTAACAAGAAGAGGTAGTTTGCATTTCTAGTTTTTAAAAGATACTAGAAAACACAGAAATATTAACAATGTTTATTTTTGTTTGCTTAGAATTGTTAAATCTTTTTCTGTTCTTGCATTTTCAAAATTTTATTCAAGTACTTTTCATCAGAAAAAAATACATTAAAATGTACTACATGTATGAAGTCCTGAGTCTTTCTCAATCCGTGCCCTGGTAAAGGCCCACACACAGTTTCTCCCTCTCCTCTTCTTTGACTCTTCACACACACCAGCCTCTCATCCCCACTCTCATTCTAGAACTCACGCCCTGGCTAAACTGAGCCACTGTGGGATTCCAAACACATTCTATGATTCTTTGCTTCTCACCTCATGCTCACTACTGCCTCTTGTCTCATCCTCCAATCCACATCCATCTTCTTCTGATTCCAGCTTGCTCAGAAGTCACATTTTCCTGCAAGTTCTCTCTGAACTAGGTGCCCGATCCTCATTATTCTACCTACATCACAGAAACATTAAGTATAAGTAAGAAAATTAATTAAATAAGAACATACTTCAACTAAAGATGGTATGTCATTAGAGGAGGAAAATGTGTTTCATCTTATGCTGAGATTACTATTTCTTAATCAGATTATTTTCAAGATCTGTGTCTTACTCTTGTTTTAAATCTGTAGGGGAGGAAAAATAATTTCCCCTTTACCCTTCTATGTTCTGTACCTGAAACCCCCTTGTAAGAAAAGACAAATTAACAAGAGAAAAGCAAACATCAGCTTAATGACATGCATGCCTCATGTATAGAAGGGAGATACCCAGGAAAACTGAATAAAACTCCCTGAAATGGCCCAAGCTACCACCTTAAATACCATTTTCAGCTAAACACAAAATAAAGATGTTGGGAGTTGAGGGGAGTCCAGTGATGGGAGATTATGAGGAAAAGTGCAGTAAATAGGGAAAGGTTGTTAAACAGAGCTAAGCAGGTGCCTTCTCCCGTGATAAGAGCTTCTTGTGATGTCGCATCATCCTTGCCTTCCCGGTACAGAGAGGGAGACTCACAAATGGAGACTTCCTTATATATCTCCCTCATGAAAGGGTAACTTCTCTGCTTTCAGAGCTTTGCCTGTTTCTGCTGTTTCTTAAAAGCAACCAGATCAAAATAATCCTAGGCCACAGAGGCATATTTTCGGGTGGCATATCCTGTACCCCTTTAAACCTTAAACTTAAAACCAGTTTATTGATCTCAAAATACCTTTTGAACACAAACTGGTTATATCACTAGGGGTGTTCGTAGTGCTGTCCTTCAGTCATGTTTCAATAACCTGTCTGAAAATAGGGATAAAAAAATTTTAAATACACTAAATTTTAGTCTTTATAAGTAGGCTCTCTATTGAGATCTCTAAGACAGAAGGGGTTTTCATAGTGGCCTTCACTGAAGTTTTTGGTTTTATTGTTCAAAATACCCTGTGGCCGTCCCTTGCCTGCTCTGCCTGTCTCCAGCATCAGGGATCTGAATCTCTTCCTGACCTTTCTGATTTTCAGTAGTTTCCTTTTGAACTCCCCAAATGGACATCTGATGAGTCCTTTTTTCTCCTCTAAAATATATTCAATTTGTACACCTGAAACTAATGTAATATTATACGTGTATGTCAATTATACCTAAATAAAAAAGATGCAGTTCTATGTTTATTGGTGGTTGTTAATTTCCATGCTATATAGGTATGTTGATACATTAGTATTTTATTGGGGACCAATTAAGTATGTATTACATGGTCAAATCTACATAAATATTCATATATAACAAAAAATTAATAAATATTATTTTTAATAATTTCTTGTTCCTAAATTATTTTCCAATTAGCAAAGAATTAGGAAAAGAAAAGCAGTTTGTATTTGAAAACAAAACAAAGGAAAGCAAATGGCTCCTTGCCTGGCTTCATCCTACTCTTCAGGATACCCAGTCTTTCCTTTTCCAGATGCAAATTTGCTAAATGTCTGAGAAGTCAGCTTTTTTCATCTCATTTTTAATTATTTTTTTTTCAAACTTATTTTGAAGAAAAATTTAAACATACACAAAAATAGACAAAACAGCGTGATGGACCCATTCATAGCCACCTTGTTTCAATTCTCCCATGTGTCCCATCTACCTCTCCCTCCCCTGGGTTATGTGGAGTCAAATCTCAGACATCATAAGATTTCATCCACAAATGCTGCAGTATTTTATCTCTAAAGCACAAAGATTCTTTTGGAAACATAACTATACTACCATTATCATACCTCCCCCCAAAATGTAACAGCATTGATACAATATTATAAAACACCCAGTCAGTGATAGATTTCTCCTAGGACAATTTCTTACAACTGTGGTACCATTTGGCGAGTTACCCAATCTCTTATTCTTAATTCTTCATTTTTAAAATGAAGAAAATAATAGGATCCATTGAGCGTATTAAATGACATAATATACTTAGAGAGGTTAGCATAGATTCTGTCACATTGGACATGTCCTAGCTAGTAGCATTGGATTGTGATGTGATCGTTTTCTCATTGACTAGGCATTTGTATGAATTACTCCTTATTTTGTAAACTTCCAGTTCATATTCTTTGACCATTTTACTAATGAGAATTAAGGATATTAAACCATATCTTTCATACTTCTGCCCACATTTTTTTCAATTTATCCTATGCTTTTTAATTTTACTTATGTTTGTAGTAAACTATGTCAATCTTTCTTTTCCTTTGTTCTTATCCAGTGTAATATATATATCTATACTTTCTAGTGTTTTATGTTTTCATATTTTTTATATTTCATATAAACTTTGAGAGTCACTCTTTAAATAAGCCCCATAATCAATTCTTCCATTAAAAAAACAAAAATGTAATCTATCTCTAAATTCATGAGCTTACATATATTTTTTAGAGAACTGGGTTTTCTTTTTTTTTTTCATTTTTATTGTTAGACGTATTGGGGTGACATCTGTTAGCAAGGATTACATAAGTCTCAGGCATACAATTCTACAGTGCATTGTCAACTTGTTGTATAATAAGTTCACCACCTAATGTGACTTCTCTTTCCATCACCTTATATTTAGCTTCCCCGCCTCCTCTTCCACCCCCTCCCCTTTCTCCCCTCCCTAACCCACTCATCCCCAAATAAACATTAAACTATTGATTGTGTCCATGGGTTGTTTGTTTGTTGGTTCATTTCTTTTTTCTTTGCTTTCAGTTTTATATTCCGCATATGAGTGATGTCATACAGTTCTTTGTTTTTTCTGTCTGGCTTATTTCACTAAGCATGATGATCTCCAGGTCCATCCATTTTGTTGCAAATGGCAGTATTTCATCTTTTCTTACAGCTGAGTAATATTCCATTGTGTATATGTACCACTGCTTCTTTATCCAGTCATCTGTCGCAGGGCACTTTGGTTGTTTCCATGTTTTGGCAACTGTGAACAGTGCTGCAATGAACATTGGGGTACATAAGTCTTTGCGGACAAAGGTTTTCAGGTTTTTGGGGTAGATCCCCAGAAGGGAGATTGCTGGGTCATATGGTAACTCCATTCCCAATTTTCTGATGAACCTCTACACTGTCCACCAGTTTGCACTCCCACCAGCAGTGTACCAGAGTTCCTTCTTCTCCACATCCTCTCCAGCACTTGCTATTCCTTGTCTTGTTGATAATAGCCATTCTCACAGGTGTGAGGTGGTATCTCATTGTGGTATTGATTTGCATTTCCCTGATAGCTAATGAGGATGAGCACTTTTTCATATGTCTCCTGACCATTTGTATTTCTTCATGGGAGTACAGTCTATTTAGTTCCTCTGCCCACTTTTTAATTGGGTTGTTTTTGTTGTTGTTGTTGTTGTTGTTGTTGTTGTTGTTAAGTCTTAATTGTTCTTTATATATTTTAGATATTAGACCCTTATCTGATGCATTGTTTGCAAATATTTTCTCCCATTCAGTTGTCTGTCTCTTCACCTTGTTGATGGTTTCTTTTGCTGTGCAGAAGCTTTTTAGTTTGATATAGTCCCATTCATTTTTGCTTTTACTCCCCTTGCCTTTGAGGACAGGTTCATGAAGTCTTCCTTGAGTCCTAGGTCTCTAAGTTTAGTACCAATGTTTTCTTCTATACAGTTTATTGTTGCAGGTCTGATATGAAGGTCTTTAATCCATTTTGAGTTAATTTTTGTATATGGAGAGAGTTCACAGCTCAGGTTCATTCTTTTGCATATGTTTTTCCAGTTTTCCCTGCACCACCTACTAAAGAGGCTGTCTTTTCCCCATTGTATGTTTCTTGCTCCTTTATCAAAAATTATTTGTCCATAAATTTGTGGGCTTATTTCTGGGTTTTCAGTTCTATTCCATTGGTCTCTATTTCTGTTCTTCTGCCAGTACCAAGCTGTTTTGACTGTTGATGCTTTGTAATATAAATAGAAGTCAGGAAGTGTAATGCCTCCAGCCTTATTCTTTTTATGTAGTATTGCTTTGGCAATTCGAGGTCTTTTATGGTTCCATATAAATCTAATAATTCTTTTATCTATTTCACGAAAGTATGATTGTGGGATTTTGATGGGTATTGCATTAAATCCGTAAATTGCTTTGTGCAGAATGGCTATTTTAACAATGTTAAGTCTTCCTATCCATGAACAGGGGATATTTTTCCACCTCTTAAAGTCTGTTCCAATTTCTTTCAAAAGTGTCTTATAGTTTTCCTCTTATAAGTCTGCCACA
>PVJL010004104.1:61694-139210 GCA_004026885.1 Lyroderma lyra
ATTTTGTATCCTGCAACTTTACTATATTCCTTAATTGTTTCTAATAGTTTCCTGGTGGAATCTTTGGAATTTTTTATATAAAGGATCATGTCATCTGCAAATAGTGACAATTTGACCTCTTCTTTCCCAATTTGGATACCTTTGATTCCTTTCTCTTGCCTGATTGCTGTGGCTAGAACTTCCAGTACTATATTAAATAGCAGTGGTGACAGGGGGCATCCCTGTCTTCTCCCTGATTTGAGGGGAATAGGTTTCAGCTTTTCCCCATTCAGTATGATGTTAGCCGAGGGCTTGTCATATATGGCCTTTATTATGTTGAGATACTTTCCTTCTATACCTATTTTATTTAGTGTTTTGATCATAAATGGATGTTGTACCTTGTCGAAAGCTTTTTCTGTGTCAATTGAAATGGCCATATGTCCATTATCTTTGATTTTGTTGATGTGGTGTATCACATTGATTGATTTTCATATGTTGAACCATCCTTGTGCTCCCAGGATGAATCCCACTTGATCATGATGTATGATCTTTTTGATGCATTGTTGTATTCTATTTGCTAATATTTTGTTCAGGATTTTTGCATCTGTGTTCATCAGAGATATTGGTCTATAGTTTTCTTTTTTTGTGTTGTCTTTGCCAGGCTTTGGTATTAGGGTAATGTCGGCCTCATAGGATGAGTTAGGAAGTATTGCTTCCTATTCAATTTTTTGGAAAAGCCTGAGGAGGATAGGTGTTAATTCTTCTTTGAATGCTTGGTAGAACTCGTTGGTGAAACCATCTGGTCCAGGGCTTTTGCCTTTAGGGAGATTATGGATAGTCATTTCAATCTCATTGCTATTGATTGGTCTATTTAGATTATCCAGTTCTTGGTTCAGTCTTGGTGGGCTATAAGTTTCTAGAAACTTGTCCATTTCTTCTAGGTTGTTAAATTTCATGGCATAAAGTCCTTCATAATATTTTCTTATAATCCTTTGTATTTCTGTGGT
This sequence comes from Lyroderma lyra, assembly GCA_004026885.1. Lineage (NCBI taxonomy): Eukaryota > Metazoa > Chordata > Mammalia > Chiroptera > Megadermatidae > Lyroderma > Lyroderma lyra. The sequence goes on from PVJL010004104.1 coordinate 62,681, forward strand.
ATCAGTGGTGATTTCTCCCCTTTCATTTCTAATGTTGGATATTTGTGTCCTTTCCTTTCGTCTTTTGATTAGTCTAGCCAGGGGTTTGTCAATTTTGTTGACTTTCTCAAAGAACCAGCTCTTCGTTATATTAATTTTTTTTATTGTCCTTCTGTTCTCTAATTGGTTTAGCTCTGCTTTAATTTTTATTATTTCTTTCCTTCTGCTGACTTTGGGTTTTGTCTGCTCTTCTTTTTCTAGTTCTATGAGATGGGATGCTAAGATGTTTGCTTGTGATTTTTCTTGTTTCTTAAGATAGGCCTGTAATGATATAAATTTCCCTTTTATTATCGCTTTCACTGTGTCCCAATAATTCTGATACGTTGTATTTTCATTGTCATTAGTTTTCTTATATGTTTTAATCACATCTTTTATTTGTTCTTTTATCCAGTCCTCTTTTAATAAGCTGTTGTTTAATCTCCATGTATATGTGTTTTTTTCTGCTTTCCTTTTATAGTTGATCTCCAATTTCAAAGCTTTGTGGTCTGAGAATACACTTGGTATGATTTTGATCTTCTTGAATTTGCTGAGGCTACTTTTGTGTCCCAGCATGTGGTCTATCCTTGAGAATGTTCCATGCGCACTAGAAAAGAAGGTGTATTCTCTTTTTGCTGGATGAAGTGTCCTGTAAATGTCAATTATGTCCAATTGCTGTAATGTGTCATTTAGAGCTGTTATTTCCTTATTTATTTTCTTTTTGGATGATCTGTCCATGGCTGTTAGTGGGGTGTTTAAGTCTTCCACTATGATTGTGTATTCATCAGTTTCTCCTTTCAGGTCTGTTAGTAGTTTCTTTTTATATTTTGGTGCATCCTGGTTGGGAGCATATATGTTGATTAGTGTCAACTCTTCTTGTTGTTGCATTGTGCCTTTTATCATTATGTAATGTCCATCTTTGTCTTTTACTATCTTTTTAAACTTGAAATTTATTTCATCAAATATCAGTATGGCCACTGCTGCTTTTCTCTGGTTACCATTTGCTTGGACTATTGTATCCCATCCTTTCACTCTGAGTCTGTGTTTGTCCTTACAGCTAAGGTGTGTTTCTTGGAGACAGCATATGGATGCGTTCTGTTTTTTAATCCAATCTGCTACTCTGTTTCTTTTTATTGGTGAGTTCAGTCCATTAACATTTAGAGTGATGATCAATATGTGAGGATTTCCTGTGGCCATTACTTATTTCTTTCTTTGTTTTTGTTTGTTTGTTTGTTTGTTTTTTTTTTTGTTTCTTTCTTGTTGCCCCCACTTTGTTCCATTTTTCCTGATGTTTTGTTTCAGGTTGAAGAGCCTCCTTCAGTATTTCTTGGAGTGCTGGCCTCGTGCTGGCAAATTCCCTCAGCTTCTGTTTGTCTGAGAAGGTCTTTATTCCACCTTCACATCTGAAAGATAATTTTGCTGGATAATTTATTCTTGGCTGGAAGTTTCTCTCCTTCAAATTTTTGAATATTGAATTCCACTCTCTCCTGGCTTGCAGAGTTTCTGTTGAAAAATCTGATGCCAGCCTGGTGCGTTTTCCTCTAAAGGTTATAGTTCTTTTTTCCCTAGCTGCCTTGAGAATTGTCTCTTTGTCTTTAGTTTTGGACATCTTTAGTACCATGTGTCTTGGAGAAGATCTGTTAGGGTCCAGGTATCTAGGGGACCTCTTTTCTCCTTTAACTTGGGGTTCCAGATCTTTCCATAGGTTTGGAAAGTTCTCATCAACTATTTGTTTGAGTATGCACTCTGTAGAATGCTCTGCCCCCTCTTCTATTCCTATTATCCTGATGTTGTTTTGTCTCATGGAGTCGGATAGTTCTTGCAGAGTTCTTTCAATCCTTTAGGTTCTATATTCCCTCTCTTCCTCTTTCTGAGCTGTTTCCATGTTCTGATCTTCAATATCACTAATTCTTTTCTCCATCTGGTTGATCCTGTTTCCTATGGCAGTTGTTTCATTTCTCACTTCTTTTATCATATTATTTATTTCTTGCATTTCCATCTCGATATTTTTTTGTTTTGAATTTCTTTGTTAAATTGTTCTTTTTGTTCTTGGAGTTCCTTTTTTATGTCGTTTATATCTTTTTTATGTTATTTATCTCAGCTATGGTGTTCTGTCACTATGTTTTCATTTCTCTCACAACCTTTAGAATGGCTGCTTTAAATTCTCTTTCACTTAAATCAGACCTTTCTAGGACTAAGAAGCTGTCTTTTGGATAAATTTCATGTTCTTTCTGAGTTTTAGTTTTTAAGGGATTCATCCTGTCCGCTGGGTTCTTCCTCTTTGACATGAGGTCTTTATGTTCAGTGCCCAGATTATTGCTTTTGTGGTGTCTTGCTGTAGGGCAGACACTAGGTGGCACTGGGGGTTAAGTTTTGGGAGAGAAGTGGTTGTTTATTTCTTGTTTCTGATCTCCTACTGCATTAGAAGGCTATGTGCATATGTCCTGGGGAGAGGCCAACAAAAGGCGCTCCAAGGGCGCCTCTGCCTTCTGCCCTCTGCTGGGGAAGCTGGTCCGAGGCTTGTTTCTGCTGGGTGGGGTGAAATGCTATCAAATCAGTCTTTCTTCCTAGCCCTGATTCAGCATCTGGCTGTCTATGGGCTCACACTGCTTTCAGAACCCTGGGGTGCACGAGGAAGTGCACATTCCATAAGTCCAATGCTGTGGGCCTGGCCTGAGACAGCAGGGTCGCCTTTGCAGCGGACTGGGAACAGGAACTGCAGCCCTGTGTAGGTCTCCAGGGGGCCTAGAGCTGGGGTGTCATCTTTGCAGTTGAGAGTCCTCGCTCAGCCCTTCTACCACTCAAAAGTTCCAGAGGCTGGCTCCCAAACTCCATCACCAGCATGCAGCTCCAAATCCTAGCTTCCCCGCTACAAATAGTCAGCAGCGATTTTGTCCTATTGCAGTCTCTGCTCCCTTCCTCCTCCCCCACTCGTCTCCTTCTCTCCAACCTTCAGGTGTTTACTTGCGATTTGTGGATTTCTCAACAGCCCTTTTGTCACTCAGGGTCCTCTTTCTTGGCTCCTGGGCAGCCGTTCAATTGTGTTTTCTGGGAGAGGCTTTAGGGACCTCCTCTCCAGTTGCCATCTTGCCTTCTTCCTCTGTATAACATTTTTTTATATTAAAAAAAACAATTATTGTATTTCAGGGTATTATTTTGCATATGGATATCATTATTGATTTCTAGAGTTACACTTTTAAATCATAAGCATAAATAAAAGAATTAAAAACATTTAAATAGATACCGAATTAGTACTAGTCATGTATAATGTGCATTCTTATTTCTCTCACAAATTTGGGCAAGAAAGTGTGCATTATTCACCACAAAATGCAATAGTTTTCAAATCACAGAAATACATACTCCAATAGAAACCAAAAATGCCCGCATCAGACACAAAGGGGAGACTGCTTTTTGTAGAGTAAATCCCTGATTAGTCCATTTTTATGCCAATGACAAATCTAAATTGACAGTCTGAGCAGTGCAAATAGCACTGTCCTGATCGGTGAACTTCTTGTCATTGCAATGTCATTATTAAGGCTGCTTTGACTGGTCGGTATAAATGCAAATGAGGGTATTCCTGCACAGTTTCTGTTGGACAGAGCAGGTCTTAGTCCATTTCTTTGGAAATATAATGCCAGGAACTCCTTCAGAAAGGTTAACTTGGATAGTAGGAGCACAGCGCAGCAAATAGAAGGTTCTGGCCAGGTTTTCCCTGAAATGCAAAATGCAAGAGACCTCTATCAGCAACAGCTACTAGACTCTGGTTATGAACTTGGGCCCAATAAACCATAAGGAGTCCTTCTAGGAATACATATTTCTTCTCAAAGTCAACAGTAATTTTATTATCCCATTTTTACAGATTAAAAAAAACTGAGGCACTGTTTGTGACTTGCTTGAGGGATTAAGAAATCACCAGTTTTTACCAAGTGTCCTGAGTATGTGGTGGAGTTGTGATTGGAGTTCAGGCAGTCTGACATCAGGGACCATTTTCTTGGAACCACTACACACAGAGTCCTGCCTTATGGATACATTAGAAGGAGGACCTCCTGGTCCCCACTCATGACTCTTGGACAGATTGATGCAGTCTCTGATGCATGGCTTAGGAACACAGACAAACTTAGAAAATGGCACTCTCTTGAATTTTATCACAGCCTAAGAAGAAGGAAGATATTTTTGCCCTTAAATTGGAGAATTCCCGAGAAGTGCTCTGCTGCATGCGCACCCATTCTCTACGTTGGTGGGTTCCAGCCTCTGGATTCGGTGTGTGTGGAAGGACTGAGGAGCCTGATGGCAAGTATGGCATCAGTTGCCAGCAGAGAGCGCAGTGGTGCTGTGGGAAGGCATCTCTTCTATTTTTTTTTTTTTTTGACAAGTTAAGTGGTGGGCTTCAGGTTCTTCTTGTCTCCTGAGAGGAAATGCTTTTCTCTTCCTCTAGTTTCTTCACCCATGAGGGTTCTTTCTTTTCCTCTTGATGTTATCCTTTAACTCAGGCAGGAAATTATGTTCACTTAAAACTGCTGTTGGCAAGACATCTGCTGCCTTGTGGTCACTTAAAATAAACAATGCTAATTGACCTGGAAGTTAGATAACAAAGAAGCATCAAAATAAGTTCTTGAGAAAGCCTTGTTGATTGAAGGAAACAGAATATCATGACTGACTGGGAAGTTGGAGCTGTGTTTTTCAAGCATTGGAAACACATAAATTCACCATTAAACAAGTTGGTGGGCTGTGGAATTTTGAAAAATTGAACAAGACTAGAATAAAATAGAATAGGAAAAAATTACATAGAACATATTTTTTCATTCTGTGTATATTTGTATATATATTAAGTGGCAATATAAAATGTATTTAATCCTGTAGTTTGTGTTTAAAAGATATGAGAGCCATTGGTAGCAGATGCCAGCACTTCAGCTAAAATCTGGGAATATGAATTATGCACCCCAGGAATTGCAAGTGACTGAGTCTGAGATGGATAGAGAATAAAAAATTGTGTCTGTTTCATGGCCACACTTGATAGAATTGTTGAAAAATCATCCAGCCCTGCCGAAGCCTCATCAGTGTTTTATTTTCCAGAAAGATGCTAACTACATGGGTGGTAGAGGTGTTGGTGGTTGGGTTGAGGGCAAGTAAAGCCTGCTGATAGCTAGAAAGAGAAGGAAGGGACATAGAAGGAAATGAGTGTAAGAGGATCTACAGAGATCACAACACATTCACGAAGAAAACCTTTGGTCTCCATGGTCCTTAAGGTAAGTCAAGGGACAACATAATAAATCAAATAAAACAGTAGATGCCAGTGACTCAGATTAAGAAATAAGAAAGGCCATGTATATGACAAACTCTCAGGTCACATGATACTGAATGGGGAAATACTGAAACCTATCCCCCTAAAATCAGTAACAAGACAAGGATGCCCCTTGTCACCACTGCTATCCAATATAGTACTGGAAGTTCTAGCCACAGTAATCAGGCAAGAGAAAGGAATAAAAGGTATCCAAATTGGAAAAGAAGAAGTCAAATTGTCATTTGGAGATGACATGATCCTTTATATAGAAAATTCCAAAGATTCTACCAGGGAACTATTAGAAATAATAAATGAATACAGTAAAGTCACAGGATACAAAAATCAATGTACAAAAATCAACAGCATTCCTATAAACAAACAATGAATCCTCAGAAAAAGAAATGAGGGAGTCAATTCCTTTTGCTATCACAACAAAAAAGAATGAAATACCTGGGAATTAACTTAACAAAGAATGTGGCAGACTTATAAGAGGAAACCTATAAGATACTTTTGAAAGAAATTGAAGCAGACACAAAGAAATGGGAAAAATATCCCCTGTTCAGGGATAGGAAGGCTTAACATTTTAAAATGGCCATTTTGCCCAAAGCAATCTACAGATTTAATGCAATACCTATCAAAATCCCACAATCATACTTTTGCAAAATAGATAAAAGAATTATCAGATTTATATGGAACCATAAAAGACCTCAAATTGCTAAAGCAATACTACATAAAAAGAATAAGACTGGTGGTATTACACTCCCTGACATCAATTTATATTACAAAACATCAATAGTCAAAACAGCTTGGCATTGGCAGAAAAAACAGAAACATAAACCAATGGAACAGAACTGAAAACCCAGAAATATGAACAAATAATTTTTTATAAAGGAGCAAAAAATATGCAATGGGGAAAAGACAGCCTCTTCAGTAGATGGTGCTGGGAAAGCTGGAAAAACATGCAAAAGAATGAACCTGATCTGTGAATTCTCACCACATACAAAAATTAACTCAAAATGGATTAAAGACCTGAAATAACAAGAAGAAAACATAGATACTAAACTTATAGGGTTCAAGGAAGTCTTCATGAACCTGACTTCAAAGTCACAGGAACTAAAAGCAAAAATAAATCAATGGGACTATATCAAACTAAAAAGCTTCTGCACAGCAAAAGAAACCATTAACAAAGCAAAGAGATAGCCAACTGAATAAGACAAAATATTTGCAAACAATGCATCAGATAAGTCTCTAATATCTAAAATATATAAAAAACTAATATGACTTAACAGCAACAACAAAAAAACAAACAACCCAATTAAAAAGTGGGCAGAAAAACTAAACAGACACTTCTCCCACGAAGAAATACAAATGACCAGCAGACATATGAAAAAATGCTCATCCTCATTAGCTATCAGGGAAATGCAAACCAAAACCACAATGAGATACCACCTCACACCTGTGAGAATGACTATTATCAACAAGACAAGGAATAACAAGTGCTGGAGAGGATGTGGAGAAAAAGGAACTCTGGTACACTGCTGGTGGGAGTGCAAACTGGTACAGCCACTGAGGTGGACAGTGTAGAGGTTCATCAGAAAATTGGGAATGGAGTTACCATACGACCCAGCAATCTCCCTTCTGGGGATCTACCCAAAAACTTGAAAACCTTAGTCTGCAAAGACTTATGTACCCCAATGTTCATTGCAGCACTGTTCACAGTGCCCAAAACATGGAAACAACCCAAGTGCCCCGCGACAGATGACTGGATAAAGAAGCAGTGGTACATATACACAATGGAATATTACTCAGCTATAAGGAAAGATGAAATGTTGCCATTTACAACAAAATGGATGGACCATCGTACTGGAGATCATCATACTAAGAGAAATAAGGCAAACAGAAAAAAACAAAAACTATATGACTTCACTCATATGTGGAATATAAAACTGAAAGCAACAAAGAAAAAAATGAACAAACAAGAAACCCATGGATACAGTCAATAGTTTAATGTTTATTTGGGGACAAGTGGGGAGTGGGTGGGAGTGGAGGGAGGGGGTGGGAGCAGAGGGTGGGGGAACTAAATATAAGGTGATGGAAAGAGAACTCACACTGGGTGGTGAACTTATACAACAAGTTGACAATGCACTGTAGAATTTTACACCTGGAACCTATGTAATTCTTGCTAACAAATGTCACACCAATAATTCTAACAATAAAAAAAGAAATAATACACTCACTGAGTAAGGGAGAAAAGTGTTATTGCACAGTATCCTCTCATTTTTCTATAACTATAATGACAGTTGGGTTTTACTCAATTTTTTAATTTTTCGGTTTTGCTCAATTTCAGTTTAAAATTGCTCAATTTTATACCATCAGGTAGTGTAATTAAGGTATAAATATTACAATAGTGACAAGCTGGTTATTTGGTTGTAGTAGAAATAGGTTTTTCTTTTCTAGATTGATTTTTAAAATTGTCATTTATACATGAGTGCTAAACAAACAAAATTAGGATTTACATTTCAAAATTGAGAATGAAATATATTTCATGGACTTCTGATATTTTGAACAGTTACAACTTAATTTTTCACTGTGGATAGAGAGAAGGAGAACACACCAGGCACGCACAGGCTTCCATGTAGGTAGGATTCACCATGGCTCACGGTGGTGCCCCCGACCCCCAACTCTCATGCATCTCTCTCTCCTCCATGACTGAGCTCAACTGAGTGTCCAGAATCCCATCCCACCACCACCATCATTCTGCAGCAAAAAATTGATGGAATGTAGAAAAGAAAAGACAGAGGTGCCACTGAACAATACACTGAAAAATGGTTGAGATGCTGAATTTAGGGTTATGTATATTTACCATAATTTAAGAACCTTTTAAGAGAAAATATTAAATAAAATAAAGAGTGGCTTGTTGATTCAGGACCTGAATATGATGATAAACAGATGTGTAACACTAGGGCACCCTCGAACACAAATTCTGAAAGTCCAGAATGTGCTCTTATCACTTAAAATCCCACCAGACACTCCATACCATCCATGGCCTGTGGAGAAGGTCCCAGTTCCAGCTGATCATGTCCCCACCAATATACCCCGCTCCCTTCTTCATACTGAGGCTATTGTTTTCCCAATTCACTCCTTCCATTCCCTTAGGCTCTGCCCGTGTCTCTTATCCTGCTGAGAAGGTGACCCTCTTCCAGCCCCTGCTGACTATTAGAGTCATGCCTTAGTCTGCTTAGGCTGCTAGAACAAAATACCATAGACTGGGTAGCTTGTAAACAACAGAAGTTTATTTCTCACAGTCCTGGAGACTGGAAGACTGAGATCAGAGTGCCAGCATGGTAAGGTGACAGTCCTTTCCACATGGTAGATTTCTCATTGTGTCCTCACATGGGGGAAGGAGTGAGGGAGCTCTCTGGGGTCTTTTTTATATGAACACTAATCCATGCATGAGGGCTTCTCACCTCTCAAAGGCCCCATCTCCTTTACCAACATGTGAATTTTAGGGGACATAGCAGGCCCATTTGTAAGGCTTTGTGTCATCAACCACAGAATGACAGTTGAAGTACGTCTAAGTTCCTCAAGTTAGGGTCTTTGAAAGTTGTGATAAGGGTTTACAGCTAATTTTTAGGATCAAAAACCTTTGTAAGTTGTTAAATCATAAATTGACCTGTGATATGGACCCACTGGCTAACTGAAAGTTTATTTTGTTTTACTTGGACTAGACTGACATCATCTCTAGGTGATAACTGTGTCTCTCGCGTGTTGCTCAGAATTCTGGCTGACATAGGCCAGCTGGACAAATAGGTGAATTATGATTTATTTTGGTTTGACAGATAAAGTTTTTCAAAGCATGGGGCTCACAAGGAGAGTGATTAATGGCTATTTCCAGTGTCACTACTGTTGGTCCCCAACTGGTCTAGAAGACCTTTAAGTTGCTTCCAGTATCAACCTGCTAAGACCACAGATACAGCTATTTATTTGGACTAAAGGAGTAAGAAGGGCTCATAGACCCAGCAAATATTCCTTGAGGACCAGGGCCCTGTGGTCACTGGTCAGGCATGAAAAAGGTGCCATTATCCTTGCCAGCCATCCCCAAGCACACAGATTGCCCTCCTGCTGTCCCCTGACTACTTAGGCTCCCATCTTTGGCCCCATAGGTACCACAACATGTACTTAACTTTCTGACATCTGAACTGCAAATTTATATCTTCCTATGTCCCATTCCCCAGGGGGCTCAAATGCAGAATCTACTCCACGTTTAGTGAGTATTCATGTGCTCAGAGCCAGTAAGTTAATGAGAGCCTTCTGGAGAGGTGTTATCTTTCCCTTAAAAAGTAGCTCTGATCAAAACAAGCAAACATAGTTCCTCTTATGAATACACATAATCAAGCTTCAAGCAGATGGTCCAAATGTAATGTGTCTTGTCCAACAGTGAGCCACTCATGAGAACAAACTCTCTACATGGGTAATGAAGCCCACATTGGGCTTTTACTTGCTAGCCATGAAGTTGCAGGGCAAGTGCTTCAGCAGCTAGGCAGGAAGAGATGGTGGAAATCTTTTGGGTGGCATTCGATATCTCACTTTTTTCCAGAACTTTGCCTTTGCGCATAGTGACTGCTCTGTGAAGTCCCCACGCCAATGGATGGACCCATGCTTCTGTTTGATGTACTGAATTGACTCCGGCATGGCTGTGTAGTCCTTGACTTTCTCCAGCTCAATCAGAATGACCTTCATTCCATCCTGAGTGAGAGCATTGTAGACTGCAATTTGTTCTTCTGGTGTGTTTTTTAACAAGTCAAAGCCCAATGATTCAGGAACTATGATAATGATTAGTCTCCTGCACAGCTTAATGTTTTCATCGATGACATTGGCCACAGCTGCAAATACAGAAAGAAGATGCGGAAGCTCTCATGATTAAAATAGCCCAGATCTTAATGCTCTTGAAAATATTAGAAATGGATGCTGAGAAGAGACTTTAAAATAAACTTGACTCAGGAATGAATTAATCAGTGTTTTGTTTGTTTTGTTTTTAAAATTTATCATATTCTCTGTGAATCCTTGCTGACTTCCCCTGAGAAATTGGTCCTCAATGTTCATGAATCACATGTTTTGTTAGTAGTAGGTATGCCACTTTCCTCAGCCCTCCAGCTCCACTCACAGGTGGTGAACGGTTCATAAAAAGGATTTTACCATGCCTAGCTTTGTATACCCAGCCTTAGCTCAAGATCTGGTATAGACGATAAACACATTTAAAAAATATTTTTTTAAAACGATAAGAAAAATGTAGCTAGCTCAAATGTCATATTATATATAAATCTATCTTAATTCATGTTTTCCTTTTGTGCTTTAGAGCTAATTAAATGACTAGGATTTATACAACTTGAAACCAAATAACATACTCTGATGATTTCTTAAGGAGCAGAGGGGAGAATTCTTAAACTATCAAGGTATGAGTAAAACTTGATCTTTTTTAGAAATAAAGCCCAAGTTTTACATCCTTCTTATATTTAGGATATAAGAATAGACTGCAAACTCATTATTTACAATAACCAAAATATGTAGACAACCTGGGTGTCCATCAATAGATAAATGGATAAAAAAGAGGGGGCACATATATACAAGGGACTAATGAAATCTTGCCATCTACAACAACATGAATAGACCTAGAAGGAGTGTAGTATGTCAGAAAGAGAAAGACAAATGTTATGTGATTTCATTTATATATGAAATCTAGAGAATAGGATAAATGAATAAACAAAACAGAAGCAAGATCATTTTGATGGTTGCTGGATAAGACGATTGGGGACAATGAGTATAGGGGCCAGGGGATTAAGAGGTACAAATTGGTAGTTACAAAGTAGTCACAGGGATGTAGAGAAGAGCATGGGGAATATAGTCAATAATATTGTAATAACTATGTATAATGTCAGGTGGGGACTAGATTAATTGGGGTGATTATTTTGCAAGTTACATAAATGTCCATTGTGTTATACACCAGAGACTATATTATTATATGTAAGCTTTAATTGAAAATTAAAAAAAAAAAATTTAAAGGAACAGACTGTGACATCCTCAAGAGCAAGGTCTTCCTCTCTTTGGTTTATTTTATCAATTTCCAAGTAGTGGTACACGTACCACCGGGGATACATGCTGGGCCATTCAGGGGTATGTAAAAAATAATCAGTAATGGTGACAAAACAGGTAAAGTAAAAATATACAAAACATTAGTTATGGAACAATAAATGTTACATTTGAATCACTGTTAATGGAGATACTTCAAAATCAGATCACATTAGCAAATAATGGCTGGTAGGGGCGTGGTTATTAACCCTTCCCCCAAACTACTCTTCTATCAGTTATTATGCACAGTTTCAGAACAATCCATTTGAGACATTTCTAGAACTTCCCCAAACACATATATACACCTGTAGCCAGACTGTTTGATCAGTTTAGTTATTGACTGAGTAAAAGTAATTGTGTTGTCTTTAATTGTGACTCTTTTCAAGCAGTTTTTTAATTTATTGTTTAAATATTTTATCATTATCAACATTTAACTGTTATGAATATTGTAAAATTAAATCTGTGGTTTGTACTTTTAGTATAGTAATGTTTCTTTCCTAACTTATTACCTCATTTCCACTATTTTACATTAGGACAGGCACTGAACCAAAGGGTCAGTATTTGAAAATAGCTGTTTTTAAAACAAGGGGTACAGTTTATAGAAATGGTCTGAAAAGGGGTATATAAGTTGAAAAATATTGGGAACCACTGGTTTATTTTAACATTTCTAGGACCTACAACATTACCTGACACACAGCAGGTGTGCAGTAATATTAGCTGAATAAGTGAATGAATGAATATTGATATGTTTATGAAATGAGAGCTCTTCCATGTATTTGTGGCAAGCACTGGATCAAACTTTCATTTCCTCATGGAGGATGACTTCATAACTTGAAAAGCTGTAGTTTGACTTATAGTTGAGATCATTCTCACTATGGATATGATCAATCTACAAATCCAAAGCACTTGTACAAAGTTGACACTGGGTGATGAACACATAATACAACACATAGTTGATGCGCTTTGGAATGGTACACCTGGAACCTATGTAATTCTTGTTAACCAATGTCAACCAATTAAGGCTAACAATAAAAACAAACAAATAAAACAACCCAGACTAAGCCACTACCAAATGCTGTAAAGTAGTATTAGTTCCCTGATGACTAGCAAAGGGTGTTTATTTCAAATTTCAGCCATTTACTATACAATCTTCAAAGGAGGAAATGTTTGACCATTGAGTGTCTAATACATACTGAGCTCCATACTGACCCTGCTCAATCAAGTAAGGGAAGCATTCTTATCCCCATTTGACAGATGAGACAACTGAGGTTCAGAGATGTTAATTGTGCTGCCCAAAGCTGCACTCCTACTAAATGAGAGGAGTAAATACATAACTTCTATTTGATTTAGGTCAGGGAGGATTGGGATGGGTTGAGGTTTCTAAAATCATCTTTAACATGAGCTGATTTATATAGTCAAATTGACAGAAAATAGTCAGCAATTAGTCTCGAGGATGAGATGGCAAAGGCTATGTCATCCACCACTTGTTTATGTACATAGGTTAACCATAATCTTCCTCAAAGTGGGAGTCCCATTATTTCAGCCAGGACTTCAGTTATCCTGCTGCAGAAATGAGCCTAATAAGAGAAGAGAACTTGGTCCCCACCTCCTCAGCTCAGGTGAGAGGGTCCCTGTGCCTCCAAGGGAAAGGAAAGCAGAGTCTCCATCTTGTGTAAAGTGAAGGAACAGAGAGGTTCTTTTACTTTTCATTCATTTGTTGTTTTTATACCTCACTTAAAATGTACCTTGTCCAGGAAATTCATCCCTGCCAAATATAAATAGCTTGTATCCACACTGCTTCTCCAGCACTTTGGGTAGAATCTTCAATACCAGTGTATCCACATCATGGCTCTGGCTTTGTCTTTGAGGTTTAGGGTATAAGACATATGCATCATACAGTTTTCCATCTGAAAAAGAAATAGGACAAGCTCATGGCACTATTCCTGTCAAATTCTCTAACACTAACAAAGTGAAAATCTGAGTTGCTACCATGATGTCCTTTTTCATTTGAGTTCAATGATATCAGAGTGCCCAGTTGGTTGACTTGGTGCTAGGCACTGCCACACTTGGCACCTCATTCTTTCAACACTTAGAATATTTCACTCCACTCTCTTCTTGATTGCATGGTTTCTAAGAAGTTGAATGTAACTCATATTTTTGTTTCTCTATAGGTAAGTTTTGGATTTTGTTTTGTTTTGTTTTGTTTTGTTTTGTTTTGTCTGGTTACTGTTGGGATTTTTTCCCTTATCTTTGATTTTCTGTAGTTTGAAAATGATATGACTAGGTGTAAGTGGGATGTTTTGTTGTTGTTGTTGTTGTTGTTTATTTGTTTGTAATCATCTCACTCAGTGTCTTCTAACCTTCCTGGATTTGTAGTTTAGTGTCTGGCATGAATTTGGTGAAAGTCTCTGTTATTACTGTTTATTCCTTTCTCTCTTTCTTCTGCTTCTGGTATTCCCATTACACATATGTTACACTTTTTGTGGTTGTGCCACAGTCATTGGAGACTACACACACACACACACACACACACACACACACACACAAAGATTATATATAATCTTTGTTCTCTTTGATTTTCCACTTGGGAGGTTTCTATTTAAATATCCTCGAGAGTTCCCTCATGGCGTAGCGGCTTAAGGCTTCAGCGCTGGCACTGTCAGCGCTGCGGCCTGGGTTTGATTCCCAGCCGGGGAGCTGCCCACATACCAAAAAGCAAAAAAATAAATAAATAAATAAATAAATAATATTGGGAGTTCCCTGATGGTGTAGTGGCTTAAAGCTTCGGCACTGGCGCTGTCAGTGCTGTGGCCTGGGTTCGATTCCCAGTCAGGGAACTACCCACATACCAAAAATAAATAAATAAATAAATAAAATTAAACACACCTCCTTAAGGCAACCCCTCAGAACTTCTTAAAAAAGAAAGTTCTTAAAAAAAATAAAATAAAATAAATAAATAAATAAATAAATATCCTCAAGCTTCAAGAGTCTTTCCTCAGCCATGTTGTCTACTAGTTAAACCCATCAGAGGCATGCTTCATGTCTGCTACACTACTCTCTGGGGTGTGGATAAAAATGAGAATTGAAATTAAGAATATCCATCACTGTCACCCTTGATAGTTCCTATGCAACAGAATACTGTCCTAGATGCACCAAGCAAAATGGGATGAATCTCCCACAAATTAAACCCACCAGTGACTTCCATCACTGCAACTGTACATTGCTCTGTAGAGAGGCCAAGTATCTGATCAGACTCTAGGGGTCAGCTGTGTGGTACTGAGAAGTCAAACACAACAGTGCATGTCATCATAATTAGAATGAGCAAGTATTTATTGAGCAACCACATGTAATAGCCACTGTGCTTGCCAGTGTACAGATGAACAAGACAATATTTATGGGAAGATCATTCATAGATATAGAAATAAAAACAGCATAAGGCACTACAAGATAACAAATGGCTGAATAAACAAAAAAAGACAGAAAGAGGAATTCCACATATCTGGAGTTCTTAGTAAAAATGCATGAAGAACCTGAGACAGCTCCTAAATGTTAAAGGGTAAGGAGAGTGAAGAGAAAAATGAGGGGTTGGATGTGGTGGGTAAACCAACCATGAAGGGGAACAGCTTGAGAAGTACCTAAAAGTGGGGTATGAGTGACCTGCTCAAGGACCATATGAATGAGTAAGAAAATTTAGCAGGACTAGAAGATTTGAGTAGAAATCTCATTGGAAAATGTGAATTTCGAACAAACAAATAACCCATGGACACAATCAATAGTTTAATGTTTATTTGGGGACGAGTGGGTTAGGGAGGGGAGAAAGGGGATGGGGTGGGAGAGGAGGGGGGGAAGCTAAATATAAGGTGATGGAAAGAGAAGTCACATTAGGTGGTGAACTTATTATACAACAAGTTGACAATGCACTGTAGAATTGTATGCCTGAAACCTATGTAATCCTTGCTAACAGATGTCACCCCAATAAGTCTAACAATAAAAATGAATAAAAAAAAAAAAAGAAAATGTGAATTTCAAGATCCAGTCTATTTGGAAATTTAAAGCCCATCTAATGGGAACTGGAGAGGGAAGCTGAACACATACAAGTATAAAGCCTGACTAATCTATGGAGTAAATACTCATCATAAGAAAAACACAATTTCTCCCTATTCCTCATTTGTGTTTGCTATCCCTTACTCTTCATGCTCTCAAATGACCAGAAACTATCCTTCAGGGAAGCAAATCTTGAAATAACATCTGTGACTCATCTTCAAATGTCATCACTAGCTCACTGTTACAGCCAACACTCCAAAGGGTTCTAAAGATAGTTCTCACAGATGGTACTGTTGAGAATTTAATTACAAAGTGCACATAGACTTTTGTGGAGGGGAACAAAAAACAAAAAAGGACAGTAGATGACTGTAAGTTCCCATCTCCAAATCCTCAACCCACTGGTTCTGAATTTGGGCTGCAGTCCAAGGGCTGCAGCCCAAGCTCAGCTGAGGGTGGGGCTCCCCAAGTCTCATCTGCTTAGCTCCTCTGACTCAGCGTGACTCACTATTTCTCTTTTCTCTTCCTGGTAAACTTGACCTCACGTGACACCAGACAACTTCACCACACACTTATTACTCCCATTCCTGGGACTTGCAGTGGGACACGGAGTGACAAATGTCACAGGGCCAAAGTTCCCAGAATACCACCTAAGTCAATGTAATCCCCTGTCAGTCAATGAGAGAAAGCAGCCAAACCACTCACATCCATAGAGGGTGCCAAAAATATGTATACACATTTTAAGAAAGGAAGGAAAAAACTGTATTACTGTTGTAATACTCAATAACAAAAGATGAGTACAAGCCTTATTTGACTCCTGCAATTACAAGAGGTGCTCAAACTGGTCACCATCAGCGTCCAGACACTTCTGATTATGGCAAACTGCTGCTTGAGCAACGTTCCCAAAATGTCCACTTACATCACATGCTGTTTCAATTTCTTCCCAAAATACCACCGGTGTAGCCTGTTTTTGATGGTACACCACATCCTTTAAGGTCCCCTATATGTAGAAGTCAAGGAGTGTTAAGTCAGGAGAACGTGGGGGAAACTCAACTGCACTTCTTCGTCCTATCCACTGTCCTGGCAAACGGTCTTGAGCTCCTCGAATGGCAGAACGGTGCTTCTGCCATTTTACTGTCCTGCCTGTCACATGGTGACACGAGCACTCATTTGATTAGCACCATCTTTTGAGTGAATGTCATCCTACACATCGCTACCGTAATTGAATTCACTTTGAAAAGTAATTGCTTCAGATATGTATACATTTTTTGGCACCCTTGGTTTGTGTCAGAAAGGACAAGTGATGGCACACTAAAGTCGTGTCTCAATCAGACTCAGGCCAGAGCTCAGGCACACTCAGGCTCACAGGGACTAGTCTGTGCAGAGACCACAGCCCCAGACAGAAACCCCATGCCCCACTGCTTGTTCCCAGCACCAGAGGCTATGGGCATGCAAAAACAGAATTCCACAATTGAACTTTGCCATAAAAAAATAATGTTGCTCTCTTTGTTGCTCAAGAGATGCCAAGTTTGAATTCTAAAACTTAATGTAGAATAAAGCCCAAGTTAGGCTATAAGTGTTTTATCAAACATGTGGGCAATGATTCTTACTGTTTTTTACATGGAAAGCAGACACTTACTATAAATAACCCCCTTCTCCGTAATGGGCTCATAAAACACCCTTGGTGCCCATTTTCCTGCACCTGTAGCATTGTAATTCTCTGAACCGGAAAGGTATAAATTTGTGCATCTTCATGCATGTGAGCTGCACTAGACTGCTCTAGGCCTTATATTCATCTTTCCATTGAGTTAGGGTACTGTAAAGAACATTTATTACTTTTCTCAAGGCCTTAATAGAGCACATTCTGGTACAATATGTATGTGTAGAGTCCAGAGTTAGAAGCACAATGGTGGGAAATGCTTGCTTCTTGGAGATTCAGGATCACACTGAGGCATCTCTGTTCTGAATAGCATTAGCAGGTCGCAGGCTCCACAGAATGAACTGAAAGCCCTGGACAGAGTGTCAGGGGCAGCTGGCTTTGACTTCCAGGGAACAAGGAAGCCTGTCTGTGTCCCAGGTCCCTGCTCAGTGCTTTTCTAAACTTCAACTTAGTTGTTCCCACAGCACTCTGTGAGGTAAGCTGTGATCATTTTTCCTTCCTTCCTTCCTTCTTTCCTTCTTCCCTCCTTCCCTCCATCCCTCCTGTCCTTCCTTCCTTTCACCAGTACTCCTCTCCTCTCACTCCATAACTAATATAAATAAATAAATAAATAAATAAATAAATAAATAAATAAATGCCTTTCTAAGATCACACAGGAAGTAGAGGACTTAAATAGAAACCCAGGTCTGTCTGTCTTCTAACTTGAGATTGGAGACTTAAACCTTTTCAGGCCCCCAGTACCAGGTCCTGCAACCACAGGCCACGGGTCGCTCTCCATCACATAAATTCTGCCGATGCAGTCACTGTGTAGAAAATGCATCTGGATGAAGAGCACTCGCCCCAGAAGTAACTGTCTTCTTTTGCACACATCAGCAGATGTGAGAACCATTCTAAAATCGTTGCAGCAGGACCTGGAGATGAACTGGTCCTGCTGATGTTTCACAAATATTTATTCACTTGGTCACTACTAGCCTGCAAGCCTGGCTGGGCTGAACAATGCTGGAGGTCTTGGCCAATGGTTTCTTACAAGTATGTAACATCTCAAGGAGATTCCATCCTCTAAGTTTACCAACAACATGAAAGGCTAGCTAGTAAAATACAATAAAGTGTATTTACAGTAGTTATACAGATGAGTGAATACCGGTTCTGACTGATTCTCCATACGTACCTTCGATAGTGCTGGTAGAATGGAAGGCACTTCGATACCAAAGTGCAATGTCGATCTTAAAAATGCTGTAGATGCACATGGCAAATGCAGCCACAGCCGTGAAGGCGAGAAGCCCTCCTATCAAGTAAACTTGAAAGTCTGGCACTAGAAATGACAGCAAAAACAAAAAATAATGATAATAATACAAAGAGTCAATTGTACACTTTACTTAATACAGATCACATTACAAATGTCAGATGGAAATGGATTAGATGTCAATGAGGATGCTGCTTAAACATACCTTTATAGTCAAATATGTGTGGGAGTAGCACAGGGGTGCCCAACCTTTTGGCTTCCCTGGGCCACATTGGAAGAACTGTCTTGGGCCACACATAAAATACACTAACATTAATGATAGCTGCTGACTTTTTTAAAAAATGGCTTAAAAAATCTCATAATGTTTTAAGAAAGTTTATAAGTTTGTGTTGGGCTATATTTAAAGCCATATATGTGAACTGGACAAGTTTGGAATAGCACAATCTGGTGTGAAGCATGCAGTTTTGAGAACAAAGTGCTCTTGGTATGTGGGAACAGGAATTCTGCAGAACCCCCATACCCGAGGGTAGACACAGCATGGCTCCACTTGCATGAGGACTGTTACCAAAACACACAAGGCCAGGTCCTACTTAGACTGTCCAGGTGTGAAACCCAGGAACATTATTAGCAAAGGTGACTAGATGGCACTGCCACACATTCTTGATCATAATACTGTTATAACTGCTTTCCCAGTTACTCAAAATTGAGCAGCAGGACTCATGTCCTCAATGAAAAGCCATCAGGTGCCTCCCTGGAAGCCACTTCTGTAGGTTCTACAAGACCGGGCAGGAGCCAGACTCCCACCTCAGGATGTCTGTGCCAACAGAGTCTTGCCCCCACCCCCAAGAGATGCAGTCTCAGGAAGCGTGCTTGCATCCTGTCTGCTTTGTGACCACACTGCAGAGCAATTATGGAAAAAGCCGTGGGCAGAGTGTAGCCAAGGACCAGAACCGGTTTCTCTGGAACTCCAAGTCCGTGAAAACATGCTCTTTCTTATATATCTCAGAAGAGGAAGAGCACAGCTCTCCTCCCTACCACAAGCCAAAGCGGTGCTGCCAAAGGATAGAATTCAAAAAAGGGAAGAGCAAACCTCCCCATTCGTAGAACCCACCCCATGCAGGACTTCCTTCTTCAGCCCCCTTTCTCATCCTCTAGTCCGCACTAGGTGTGTGTAAGGGAGGTGAGGAGGGAAAATTCACTTTGTCTTTGAACTTCCAGAACACTTTCACTTTTAAAATACTCTGTAAAGAGCTTCTCACAACCTGCCCTAGGACACACCATGTTGCAAACATCTTGAGGCCAAAGACATCCCCAGCTATTAAAGCATGTCTTTAAATATATACAGCATAATGAAGTACAATAACTAAAAATAAATTCTGTGCTGAAAATGTGTCAATCCATTAATGAAGTCCCTGTGCAGCCAAGTTGCTGTGCTCTGCACGCTGCTGCCCTATCTGATCCTGACCACTTGTTTGAACTGCTAGTTTCTAACTGTTAGCTGGGTTCTCCCTTCCCTCTCATCATCTACATGTCTTTGCCCTTCCTCAGCCTTTGAAGCATCAATACCACCCCTCTCTTTGGGAGGGCTGGTGTCTGGGAACACTTACTGCACACTTTAGGGATCTTGGTATTATAAATGGTCATGGTAAGAAGATGACACCCACACAACTTATGAGATTCAGAAGCCCCTGGATAGTAGATAGGAGTGATGGTCTAATATTATTAATTGATCATTCACTGCAACCGGAAGTGCTGATACCTTCTGCTCTGTGAATGAGCTAAAAGATGATGAAATTAGAAACAGAAAATTAATGAGTGAGTTCAAAGGGGGTGTGAGCTTTGAAATTGAAATAAGTGGAAAACTCACTGTTGTGACACCAGATGCCTGTTGAAGGCCCTGTTAAGGATGGTATTGGCCATTTGGGTCCATGTGGCTACCGCCAGCCCTAAACTGAGATGGTAACTGAGAATAAGTGATTGAAAGAAATTCAAAGAGGGTACACCCAGTCCAATCAACTTTCTAAAGACCCTGCTTCAGAAAAACTAGACAAGATTCCATCTGGATGTATCTTCAACAAAAATAAGGATGTCAAATGGAGAAGCTGTAACCTTACTGCTGGCCCCAAGTAAACCAACAAGAGGCTTGTATTTAAGAAGGTAATGTGTCTAAACACTCAGAGAAAACAAAATTGCACTGTCCAAAAATACAATGCATGTGAGATATGAAATTAACGTGGATAGGAACAAAGGTAGTGTGGTAAGCAGAGGTTTTTTCTGACGCAAACCAAGGGGACAAACTACCCCCACCCTCCGGCATGATTGGCAGGTGTTGGCTATTAACAGCATTTTTTCTCTGAGCCAGGACTTTGCCTCAGAATCCTTCTGATCACAGTGCTTTCAGGTAGTCAGTATCTATAAACCAGTATTGGCATGAAATCTATCCTGGTCATCTTCAGTCTAGGTTACTAAACAAAGAACTCAGGTTTCTAGGTTGATACAGATTTCACTTATAAACCACTTCAGGTCTCATAAAATCTTCAAGACTTCCCAAAGTCAGCCCCCTTCTTCCTCTGGGGTGGACCCTCAGCAATTCTACTCCTAATGACTTATCATAGATAGAGGAATGTTTCTCCATGTGTACCAGGACACCTATACAGGAATTTCCATAGCGCATTATTTGTGAAGAGTCCCAAACTGGAAACAACTCAAGTGATAATATCTTTATAGTAGAATGGATAAATTGTGATTAAGGTATTCAGTGGGATGGGATTCAGCAATGAAAAGGAACTACTGTTACATGATACATCACTCATGCATCAATGAACCTTACAAACCTAAGAAACAAAGCAACACCTAAAAGGAAACATAGTCTGTAATTCTTTCATATAAAGTTCAAAATCAGCCCAGTCATTCCAGCCCAGTTGGAATACAGGACAGCCACAGGAGAAGGGAGAATACAGCTGCAGAGATGAAACTGGATCTGGACAGGATGACAGCTGAAGCCACGACAGTAGGGAGCTTCTCAAGGAAAAGAATGCGGAAAGAGCAGCCCCAACAACAGAACCACAAGAATCACCTAGATACGCCATCAACAGAGATGAGATGCACAAGATTGACTGGGTGGGGGGAGCAAACAAAAAGGACTTCCTGGGATAAGGAAAAGCCCCTGAGAAGAAGAAAAATGGACAGTGGTGGCTGATGAGAATTGTATGCCTGAAACCTATATAATCCTTGCTAACAGAGGTCACCCCAATAAGTCTAACAATAAAAATGAATTAAAAAAAAGAAAAGAAAAAAGTTGATATTAATAGAATTAAGAAAGAAAAAACTAAGTAAGTCACACGTCAACCTTTTAAAGGTACTTCCAACATTTCCCCTGATATGTTAAGAATTAAAGTTGTTCTCAAGATTACAATTTCATACATCATTATCTACCCTCTTGTTCTATTACATCCAGTGGATAAGCAGTATACTCTGTACTGTGTCCACAATGCTAATTCTGTACAAACATCAAATTCAAAGTCTCCTGCTCAAATGTCAGAAGTCAGCTTCTATATATAATTGTACAAATGTTACATGATAAAAATATACAGAAACATTTTATTTTCACATCAAACTATAATAACCTAAAAGCTGAAAATCACAAGCACATGGTTATAAAAATTGAGCAATATGGTTTTATAAAGAAACACTTCTATTTTCTAGAATTTTGATGCATAAAATTCAATGTATATCCATATGGCACTTCGAAAGTATGCTACAATAGTTCACAGCCCCACTGAAGGACATTATCAGATGTTACCTCAGCTCCTTCCTAGATTTCACATCCAGTTTCTCTGTTTAATATCACTCTGTTGCCTCACACCAAACATTTAATGCCACTGCCTCTCATATGTGTTTCTTTGCCATGATTTTGAGCACTCTGAACAGTCTGTAACCCATGGGGAATATTACCTGGGGGTTTTAACATAAAGTATGCTGCAGACATGCCAGCATGGCATGTGAAAGGATGACCATAATCTTCCATTTCCACTTCTAAGAAGGTTATGTTCACTGTGTAAAAAATATGTTCTGGAAAAGTAAGGTAGGTTCTATAAAAGAAAAGAGCAAATCATTAATACATGAGTTATATTTTACCCAACGTATTTGATAATCTTTAGTCTGGAGAATAAGGTTCTTTCTTAGAGAACACTTTAGGCCCTCATTTTACCCTACGAACACTTCACTGAGTTACTCAATGAGGTGCATGCCTTGTGCAGTTCCAAATTTGCATTATCTTCTGGACAGTGACAAGGAAGTATGGTTCTGTTATTTATAGACACCATCCTCAATGCTAAAGGGCCTTTCCCTCTTCCTCTCCACTTATCATGTTGATTAATACATTGCAAGGCCCAACACATGTTCTATTGCCCTCTGACATCATGAGTCTTGTTTTATACCACTCAATTTATCCTACCATAAATTGGGTTCATACCCTCAATCAGCTAATAATTATGCACTGTCTCCTCAAGAGTCCCTGTGTTGCTGTCTGTTTTGCTATTTAAGCCTTGAAGGCCTCTGGTTCATCATATGACTAACAAAGAATGAGACTGGTTTTAAGTAGTAGCTGACAGAAATCAGTCTTGTTGCCTATAGACCATACTTTTGGCCTCATCTTTAACTAAGGTGTAGGGAGGATTGATAATCTGAGCATCTTACACTTCTTTGAACCAGAAGCTTACTCACAGCATAGAGATCTTTGAAAGGGGTGACAAGGAGGCAATAAGAACCACCTAGAAAACAGTACTAATAACAAAATCACTTAAATGGAGAATATCTCGCTAGCTTTTGGAGAAGGCATAAAAACAGAACACTTACTCAATTCCCTCTTGAATTCGTTTGGATTCTTCGTAGTAAATATCCACCAAAGTGCCATTGACTCTCCAGCATCGTAGATTTGTATTATCCCTTGTGTCTGTTATGTTGCAGTTCACAACAAGGCGGGAGCCTATAAAAATTGAATTCACAAGAAACAGGATGTTAATGTCTATGTCCATGTGCATGTGCATGTTCACATCCATGTCCATATTCATACCCTTTCTTTATCTAAAAAGAATAGGAGGTCTTCCCAGAATATTAACTATTGTCATCTGGATACTATTATAATAGCATCCAAACACAGCTTGTTTCTTGTGAAGCTACATGTGTATTTTCCTTACTAAATCAGTGCCTATAAGTATGAAATTCCTTAAGGGGCTTTGAAAGTAAGGAACCTTAGCAGATGGAAGAATAAATATCAAAAGTTTCCTGAGAAATAATTTAAAATGTCAACAGTGTGAAGTTTGAGCACCCTGGACTGTGTTCAAATCAGTTTATAGGCAGTTCTTCTGAATATGAATATTTATAATTACATCAATTGGATCAACCACTAAAACAATCCGGGTATTTTTTTCCATTATATTTTAGCTACCTCTATAATTTATTAAAAGACACAGTGCAAATACAACATTTACAAAAATAAATTTCTTATGCCTGATTTATTGTATTTGAAATTTAGAATTTGTGCCTTCTAGCAACTATGGATTTGTGATGAAAACATCCTCTCAAGAATGAAAAAAGATCAAATATCAAGAATAATTTCAAACTTTGGAAAAAGAATACTATTTTAGGTTTATACAAACTGTCTCCTTGTATAAAACATTGATAGCCATCCTATCATTAGAATTTCTCAACAACCCTGTGAAGACGACAAGAAAGTACCATTTTTTCTCATTTCCAGGATAAAGAAGCTGAGGCTGCATATGATTTCATGCCTTGTCTTAGAACAATGTGCTAATTAAGCTGTGAGACTTGAATACCAACCAGTTTCATCTAATTCCAATAATCCTCCATTCCTACATCATCTGCCAAAGCTACTTTGGACATGAAGGGTGACCCATAATTAACCAAATCAGAAATTAACTAATATGCTATCTTTGCTTTCTAATTAAAACTTGTCTTGCATTATAAAGAAACAACATAATTTCAGTGCTAAAGGTGGAAAAATATTTCATCAATTTGATTCTTTCCAATTTATAAATAAGTAGATATCAGATTCACAAATATTAAATAAAAATTCTATCAAAAAATAACCTGGTTAACAAATGTACCTTGCTTTTGAGCCTTGATTATCATTTGATTACCAAGAATACACCCTGAGGCTGGTGTTGATCTACTTTATTCTCTCCCTGGACAGAGATGACAAGTGAATAAGTGACCTTGCATGGTGTCTATTGTAAAGAAATATGCACCTGCTACCTGCTTCTGACCAATGTCTTTCACAATATCAGGGCCACAGATACTACTTTTACTTAGTAACCTCAGCAAAGCAGTTTACAGTTTTCACAGTATTTCACACACTTTTCTCCTTCAATCTTCTTCTCTTCAAAATGATTCTGTAAGTCATAAAATGGGAGTTGCTATTATAAATCCTCATTTTACAGATGGGGACATTGGAGTTCAGATAGATTGAGTGACTTGCCCAAGGTCACATGTTAGAGGAGGAAATGAGATGGGAACTCTGGTTTTCTCATTCCAAAGCTAGTGATATTGCTACTTCAGCAGTCATGGCCACTGCCCTTTGCTTCTCTTTCACTTATTCTATGTCCACACACATTCACAAATTGTATTTAATCAATATGTTCACTTCATTTTACTTTTTGAGCCTAATAAAGCCCATCAATTTACTACATGTGAAAAAATACTGTACTTCTAAGCAGTTACTTTGAATTTCTGTATTCCAGATGATACTAAGTTTTGAAAGATTTTTTTTAATGAAATAGAACACTCATATAGAAAAAGTATAGAATATGAAAGTAAATTTACTGAATTATTATAAAGCAAATAGCCATACCACTTACATCTTATTAAGAAAATATACACGGGCTGTCCAGAAAGTATTCAGCCATGTAATATGAAAAATAGAGGCATTTATACCCGGATTTTTTTTCCTGACAGACCTCATATTGCTGAACCCTCCCCTGTGCCTCTTCCCTCCTGTATATTTATCACTCATGAATTCATCCCCTAGCTCTATGTTTAGTGCCCAACATTTTGTTTGTGGTGTTCCTCCAGGCTACCTCATGTAGTTTTATGCTACTCAGAAAATGAAATATGCTAGCACTTACTTATTTCTTCTATGGTTATGCATGTATTTCATAGTTTCCAATATTTGCCACATATGCCTACTGCTATGAACTCTCTCCTGCCTGTCCCCTGGAGCACATATTTGTCCATATCCCTGTACATGGTGGGTAGACATATCTACCTACCAGTCAAGTCGATACACAACAGATTAGGTATATCATCACCTTTATAAAGAGATGCCAGATTGCTCCGTAAAGCGATGGTACCAATTCACACGTTCACCAGCAGTGTATGAGAGTTTCTGTCACATGATACACTCGACAATACATCGTATCATCAGTCTATTTGTTTTTAGCCAACTTGACGTGTGAGTCCTGGTATCACATTCTGAAGTTAATTTGCATTTCCCCAGATTGCCCCTGGTTAAATACCTTTTTATAATTTGATTGGCCATGTTAATGTCCTCTGTTGTAAACTGTCTGTCCAGGTTGTTTGTCTATCTTTCTCCTAGGTTGTCTTTCCCTATTCACTTGGAAGGAATTTTCCATAGATTCAGGGTATGAGATCTTTATTACAAATATCTTATTCCACTCCATGGCTTGTTTTTCATTCTTTTAATGTCTTTTAATAAACAGAAGTTCTTATTTTTGGTGTGGACCTACTTATCAATTTTTCCTTCAAAATTAGTCATTTGTATGCTCTTTTTTTTTTATCTTTTCTTGCCCCAGATTATGAAGCTGTTTTTCCAGACATTTATTGTTTTGACTTGCATATATAGGTTTGCAATTCACTTGAAATTATTTGTATATAAGTGTGAGAAAAGAATCAAGTTTCATTTTAATCTATATTATATTCAATTGTTTAGTAGCATTTACTGAAAAAAAATTGTAGTTTCCCTACTTCTCTGTAGTGTCAATATTGTCAAGATCAAGTGTCTTATTACATGAACATACGAGGGCTATACAGAAAAAAAATTTATCCACAAATGCCTCTACTTTTTATATTCTATGGCTACTTTCTAGACAGCCTTTCTATTTCTGGACCTTCAATCTGAGTCCATTGTTTCTTCTTAGAACAGTATAAACTGTCTAAATTATTATAGCTTTTTAATAAATCTTGAAATCTGATGACACAAGTTTTCCCATCTCATTCTTCTTCATTAAAAGTGTCTTGCCTAGTTTTTAATCTTTGCATTTGCATACCAATATTACAGTAAATGTATCAAATTCTGCAGAAACTAAAATTTTGAGATTTTGCTTGTTTTCTTCCTCAAAACAAAAGAAAGGTGTTTCATAGTTCAGTCTTTAATGTGTTGTTTCTGTAGTTTTCAAAAAATAGTTCTAAAAATCATATTAGAGACATTTCTTTCCATTCCTAATTATAAAAGACTTTAATTTTTTTAAAACAAGTTTTGTAAGTGATTTTTCAGTATCGAGGTTAAGCATATTCTTTTTCTTCTTTAGTTTATTAATGCAAAATAAAAAAATGAATTATCTAATGTGAAACAACTTGCATTGTTTAAGCCCAAAGTTGTCACAGTGTATCATCCTCTATGCATATTGTTAAAATTAATTTTATAACAATTTGCTTAGAACTTTTCATCTGTGTTCATTCAATAAATTTATTATTTTTTTACTTTTATCTTTGTTATTTTCTTCCATGGTATTATTCCATGGTATAGAGTTACATGATTATGTATTTTAATTATTTTATATGTTTTAGTTTATCTACATAGTTTATGTATTTATTGAATAATTTTTGTATTTTAATTGTTTCTATACTTATTATTAATGATAATGGTATTTAAAGATAAACTTGTTTTGAGTTCATTAATTTCTAAATAATCTGTAATTATAGATTTGGATTAAATCTAACCAACAAAGCAAATAACTAGGAGATAAATTTGTTGTTGCTTAATTTTTTTAAATTAGTGAATTTTATTTTTGTAAGGTTTATTATTGTCTTGACTTCAGTTGTAAGTTTCTTCTACAACTAAAGACTTACTGCATTGTGATTGCACAATATGGTCTGTATAACTTCCTCTTTTGGGACTTTTAAGTTTTTCATCGATGTTCATGAGTATGACTTATTCAATATATTATTTTTATTATGTTACTAGAATATTTTAGATCCTTATTTGACTAGCAAATTTGTCAAATCTGGAATATGTCAAAATCTCCCACTATAATTGAAACAATTGTATTGTCTTATTGCACTGTTTTTGTATATCTGAGAGTTTTAACTTCATGTATTCTGAGGCCCTGCTATTTGACACATAAAATTTTTGTTTTGGAAGGTATTGTAAATTTTATTACTATGAAGTGATTCAATTTGTCATGTAAATTTTTATAATGAAAAATACGATCAGATTGAAAGATTATCAACAATCTGATTTCTTCGTGTTAATTTTTTCAAGTTATATCTTGCTTATGAATTTAAATTTAATCTTCTAAGTCACGTATTTTCAGGTCTATGTCTTTTGAGAAGAGCATGCAATCAAATTTTAATATTTGAGTCAACCTGATCATTTGTTTTTTAATAAAGTCTTTGTTTAATTGACATTTTCTTCAAAAGGTACTCAACATGTTTTTACTAGTGGTTACCTTTAATTTAAAAAAAAACAATTTGAGCTTTTTTTTTCTCCACTTAGATCAGAAACTGAGGCAACATTTACCAATTCCTTCCTACATAAAATAAGGAATATAGCATGATAACTTTCCCTACTCCTTTAATATACTTTCCAGTGTGCAGTAATTCAGAATTCTTGATCAACATTATAGTAGTATCATCTCTTTCAAGAATTATTTTTACAATTTCGTTGCCTTTGCATAAATGGATTTGTATTAATCATTTAAACTACAGTGTTCACTGCCAGAATTTTGATATTACAACTTCCCTGAGCCTTCAGTGCTCTGGATTTTTATTTTGACATCTCTCCTGACAAGCTCAGGTACATCCAAAGCTAGAAACTGGATGTGTATGAAATTTATCTTCATCCTTGAAGTTCAAAAAATTCACTAGGATATGTGAACATACTGATTTCTCTTCTTAGTGATTTCAATGGCTCCCATAACTTTACTTACCAAGCTGTACTTCAATTGTATTATTTATGGGGTAAATTATTTTAGGGATTCTTCCTCCACGTCCAACATTTTCTGCTAAGAAATCATACCCACATGAAATTGTGTTAGAATCACATATGATACATTCCCAACTACTTTAATGAGATACTAGTATGAAAAAAGAAGTGACAAGAGAGCAGAACTTCAACAAACATTGATCAAGCAAAAATATAACATAGACTGTGACAAAATATCTTTCCTTAAATGCATGTTTTTAAACTAGAAATAATGAATTGCTAAGGAAATAAACTAAAAGCTGGACTACCAAGAGAATTCATCTTGCCATTATATATCTGATATGATATAAACTGATAAGATAAAATCTCATTATCTAATATCCAAATATACTTCTTTTTTTTCTTTTTCTTTTTTTTCTTTTTTTGGTATATGGTTAGCTCCCTGGCTGGGAATCGAACCCAGGCTGCAGCACTGAAGCATTAAGCCACTACGCCATCAGGGAACTCCCCAAATATACTTCTTAAGCAGTGGTTATAAGCAAGTTCTGGCCTAGAGCTAGAGAAATAATGACCCTAATATTTTATCTCCAACTTGATTCTTCCATCCTCCAATCCTGCCCTTCCTTACTCTCCATCCTTTCCTCTTCTGTTATTTTTCAGCTCTTCCATCCACCATCACACTTTATCGCTCTCCCCTTATATTGTCTCCCCACCCTTTCATCTTTCTCTACTTCTTCCCTTTCCCATTTGTCCCCCAAAATTTACCAATCACCAATTCTTAGTCCCATATTCCTCCTGTACATTTGGGTGGGATGTAGAAATTTTATATTAAAAAAATCTAGGAAAATGCAAAAACTGTTTTTATGATTACAGTAATATATGCACATTCTACAAACTCTTCAAATTCAGCATGTCCCAACAGAAGTCACCAGATAGATAATGTACTACCTTCCACTGATCACACTCATCTAAAATCTGGAATTCATTTTAGGCAACAGTTTTTCTCTCACTCTCTTCAAAATATCAATCACCAAGTCAAACTAATTTTACCTCTTTACATTTCTTAGTCTATGACTCTTTTTCACTGCTAACCCCTTATGTTCTACTCTTTATTCTTTCCTTAGGTATTCTCATGCATATCCACCTCTTCAATTACTATGTAAATTCCAAAGAACATCTAAATAGTATAATATATTCAGATCTTTCTCTAAGCTCCAGACCCATATAGTCAGTCCACAGCCTACTCTCTGCTTGAGTATCTCAAAAGCAGCAAGTACTCAATTTAGCCATGACCAAACTCATGATCATACTGCTAAAATCTCCTCCAAAGTTATTTCACTGAAGGACATTACCATCTAATCAGTTGCATAAGCCCAAAGACCTAGCTTCCCTGACTTTGTCACATTCTTCACCCCATATTCAATTCAACATCAAGACCTGTGGGTTTTACTTCCTGAAGTGCCTCAAATTCATCCACATCACTCCATTTTCAATGCTACTATGTTGCCTGTGCCTACCTGATATTTCACCTGCATTTCTGTACCTGCCTACTAACAGCCACTCTTATCTCTGTCGCATCATTCTGCACACAGCAGCCACAGGGAGCTTTTATTAATAGCAATGTAAGTCACATCATACTACTCTCTTGCTCTCAACCCCTCTGGCTATTTACCATTATTCTTAGAATAAAATTTGTACCCCACTTTAGACTGCATGTTCCTATCTTATGTTGGCCCCTGATTATTTCTCCAACTTCATTACCTACCGTGATCTCCCTTATTCAGCATTGCTCCACCAACCTGTCTGCCTTCCACCCTTCAGACATACCATGGTCTGCCTCATTATAGGGTCTGCACCTTGGCTGTACCTTCAGTTTCAGAAAATCTCACCCATTGTACCACTCAGTTGATGTTTCTTGTCTGTGAGAATCACTATTACCAGGAAGCTTTCCCTGACTCACTGAATTCTCCATAGGTTCATGTCTCTTTGATCCTGTATTTTCTTTTCCTTCATTGCATTACTCTCCTTGGCAATTACTCATTAGTAGATTACCTGATTTATCTCTGTCTCCCTCTTTGCTCAGACTTCAAAGCTCAGAGCAGTGGTCATGGGCTGTTTTCCTCATCATCATGTTCTCTCTGCTTAGGGTAGGACCTGGCCTTCTTGGGCACTCAGTATAGAGTCACTAAATGACTATTGAAAGAAGAATCCCTCCAACCTCCACCCAAGTTCAAATTATCAGTCCTCTTCCAGATACTGTAGCAGGTGCATAAGTGGTCTCTAAGCCTTCAGACCCTCTTCAACTCCCATTCACATCATCTCAAGACTGAGGTGGCCCATCCCAAATGCAGCTCTATCACTTTGCACTTATACCCATGCCACGGTTCTTCAGCAGTTGCAGGATAAAGACTGAATATAACCGGCCCCCTTGACCTTGTACCTGCTGGATTTTATAGTCTCAGCTTTCACCATGCCTCACCTCATACTTATTTATGCTCTAACAAGATTAATTTTGGAATCAACATAAGCTATAATGGTAGACACTTCTACACTTGGCCTTATATTACCCTCTTTGCCTCTCCTCACTCTTCTTTACTTCTGTAAATCCTATTCATCCTTCAAAGTTCAACTAAGAGATTATTTCCTCTTGGAAGCCTCTGAAGCCATTTACTTGCTATTCTTATGGCTACTTCTGGTTCTTTTTTTATTTTATTTTATTTTTTTGCTCCCCCAGACACTGTCTAATAATTCTACACTTACCACATAATGCTAAAATGATCCATTTATATCTCTAGCTCCAGATAGCTTCTTAATAGAAGCAACAATGTTTTCTTATTTTTTTAATTATTAGGTTCTAACAATTCTGGGTAGATAACAAATAAATGGTTATTGTAATGACATATAATATAGACTGAATTCACTGACCTTTTGAGGTATTCTTTATTTTGTTTTTGAAATTTCACCTTTCAAACCATTCCCCCAGATCCCGATAAAACTAAAGCATGGTAGTAGGCAATCATTTAGTTTATACATAGATTTGTGCCTAATCGAGGGCCAGGCACTGGGTCAGGTGTTAAGGACTCGATCGTGAACAAGGCAAAGAAAGTGCTTATTTTTAGAGTATATCAGTTAGCATTAAACCCAAAGAACAAAAATTATAAAACCTAATGCAATTAATTTTCATAATTAAGGGGCTCCAGGTGGGAAGCAGGAAGCCACCCATGCTGATTTCTTCCCCCAAGAGAGCCACACCATCAAGAAATCTCTAAGTGTACCCCAGTACATGAAGTCTGACAGAAATTTGTGATAGATAGGAAGTCAAAGACATATTCAGCCTTCATTTCTTTCCATTGAGATGAGTATATATAGAAAACAGCTCTATTGGGGGGAAATGTGAAAGGCAACAGAGCAGGAACTTCTTGCTGAATGCATTAGAAGAAAAATACTTGCCCTGAAGGCCTGTGTTCTGCCCCGTTTCTGTCACTAACTTTGTAAGCTTTGATAAGTCACTCCCTCCTATGCCTCTGTAAAATTTTATGACATAAACTAAATTATTTTTAGGGTTTCTTCTAGCCCTAAGATTCTGCTTTCAGATCTCCTAGTCATGTGTTCAACAACTTAAATCTCATGAGCACTGGGCATCCTAGAACCAATTCTAGAAGCCTTGAACTCTGCAGTGCCTGAGCCAGGGGAGGTCAAACCTGGAATGGCCACCAGAGAAGTCACACTGGTGAGGGTGGAGGGAAATAGAGTAATATCTCTCATAGCCACCATTTATTAAAGTCCTACCATTGGTCAGGTGACTACCCTACATGTGTAATCTCACTTAATTCTCATAAATAAACTGAGAGTTTTAAGTATTCTGTTTTTTTAGATGAGGAAACTAAATTGCTCCTGCCCTTTTGCCTCACTCTTTCTGCCCTCTGATTCTAACAATGACAAGCTTGATAGCCTGCTAACCTTCAAGAAAGTCAAGATCAAGAATCACTTCTCTTGAAGTTAGAGAGCCACCTCATGCAAAGTCAGGAGGAAGTGCAGTCAGGATGTGAGTGTACTTACTGACATTCACAGTAATTCTATTTAAAACAGTGTACTGTCTTCCCGCGTATGTCAGTCTGGCTTGACATGCATAGTTCCCTCTGTCTTCTTCAGAGACATTGTTCACTGACAGCTTTAGGTTCCAATAAGTAAACCGCTCTTCATTAATCTCTTTGCAATCCTAAATACAAAAAAAAAAAAAAAAGAAAAAGAAAAAAAAGAAAAAAGAAAAGAAAAGTTCAATTCAGAGAGTATTTTGGGTATCGGTTACTTAGCACCACCTTATCAACTGTGAGGAGATACAAGAAACCTGTGTGTTCCCTAGAACACATCAGGTAGTTTATAATCTAACTCCCTGTAATCTAGTTTACAAGAACTATCCGGAAAATATCTAGCCATGTAATATGAAAAACAGAGGCATTTATGGCCAGGTATTTTCCAGACAGCCCTTGTATATATCCAGAAGAGCTGACAAAGAATTTTTAACAGGCTATAAATATTAAGTTTAGTAGGAGCTGAATGGACAGAGTCCTACATAGACTGGAAGGAAGACTTCATGGAGGACTGTGTCTGGGCTGTAAGGAATTTGGTAGGAGAACGTGAACAGGCAGGAAGGCCCTTCATCTACAGGAGCCCATCTCTCCCAGTGGGCCACCACGGAATGACACCAAGCAACTTTGCCAAGACTGCAAGCCCAGGTGAATAATGACTACTTCCACTGTGTTACAGGCTCAATTACACCTGCATCGAGTGTTGGACTTTACAGAGCTCTAAGGTAATTCATCCTCAACATTCTGCTTAGAGGCCTGAGCTATAGCCAAAGTATACTGACTAGGTTTATGGACAGCAGATGCCACTTCTATGTCTCCCATGTTTCCACTGCAACAACAAGGAAACAGCCTCACACCAAACTGACTTGAGGACTGGTTAGTTTTAGGGATGTCTTTGTCACTTGTCATCCTCAGAGGGGAAGCCTCACCATTTATCTGTCCTCTCTAAACCTCACATACTCATGCTAATCTCCACTTTTTCCATCTCACAGGCCCATTTTTGAGTTCTATCTCCAAGTTTTTCCCCTTTCTGCAGGAAGCTCTGCTCTACAGAGTGACTCATTGAATTGAGTCCATTTTATCCATGCAAACATTTATAGCCTGCTCTTTGCTAACACTCTGACAGGCCCTGGTCACTACTCACTTGCAGAAATAAGATGCAGTTCCTTACCTCAGAGAGCTCATAATCATTATAACAGAAAACACAAACATGCAAATCCCTAAATTATAAATAAAGATTTGATTGTCCAAGTTTTGAGCTGCTCCCTTACTGAGCCAGCCACAGTTCAGCATGAGACCTCATTCTCTGTCACTGTGTTAACAAAGTCATTTCAAAAGGTGAAGTTCAATAATACCAGAAGAATCATTTGCTTACTTACAATGTGAGCTACAACTTTCTATAAGTCTTATGCTATTTCTGTATAAACACTCTATAAGGAAACTAAATTATAACTGGACAACTGCTTACCAAGTAGGAATTACTAATAAGAGCCAAATGGGTGAAAGCATCCAACTCTGATAATATAATGTTGCCTTCTTCAGAATAGCAACAAACAGAAAGCTTAACTCTTTGGACTGTGGAAACCTCTTCCCTGGATGGGCTTGGGTAGGCACAATCTCTGGGCCTCCCTTTCTATGTTTCTATTGTTGACCAGCCCTCTTTATGATTGACTCATTCTTTCTTTTAAGATGTACAAATATTTAATCATATTATAGTTTAACATTGCTAGCTTAAGAGCCATCTATAAATGGCCTTTACTGTAAGCTACTTGAGAATTATTTTAGAGTTTAAATTCCCAGAAGTTTTTATTTTTATTTAAAAATTCTTGGGTGATAGTTCACTAACAATATTTAAAATTAAAATATTAATAATAATGACAGCCAGCCTTATAACGTGTTTTATATTTCAAACACCAAGTAGAACACTCCTGGTCCAGCATGTATAATGATTCCGAGACATAAAATTACCCAGAGCATTCTGGTTAAAATATAGTGGCTATAACCAGTGAGGTAGTTAAAAGTTCAATCATAAAAAACCATGAAAGGAGGGAACATTTGAAACATTTTAAGCAAGAGAATAAGGTGATTAAATTTGTTTTTGAAAATAATCTATCTGGTTGTTTTGTGGCAAAGGATTAAAGATGGGGTGATCCAAAAAACTAGGAAACAATTTAGGAAGTTATTTCCATAAACTAAAGCTAAATTTAGCATGAACTAAGGCAATACAATAGTGACAGCAAGAAGGGGACACAAAAACAATGATTTTAAGCAATTCCAATCCACAGAACTTAGAAACAAATTTGGAGTCTGAGGTGAAAACACAGTTTCCATGGTCCCAAGTTGGATGTGTAAATGTATAGTTCGATAGGAGAATGATCAGATTTGGGGATAAGATAAAGATGTTTCTAAACATGGTGACTTTGGTGAGTTGCAGGGATGAAAATGTCTAAGTAGAATATACATTATGCTGTTGGACAAAGTATCTGGAGGTTGATCAGATAAGATCAAAGTAGCAGAAGAGAGTTGGGAGCCATCTGCATATAGATGGTTCCATGAGCCATCCATTATAATTGATTAAAGCAAGAACAGAAAATGACCATGGCAGAAACTGAAGTCCCAAAATCTAACACCCAAATATGGAGGATGAGAATCCAGTAAAAATTCTAAGGAAAGGCAGGAGTAGGGGGATTGGGGAATAGAGATAAACAAGAGTAAGTCTCAGGTATTAAAAAGAGAGCGTTCTTAAACTACGGCAATGTGCAGCAGTGATGGATGCCCCAAAGAAACCAAGATCAGGATTGAAAAATGAATGTTTTGGAACAGAAAGGAAAATGGCAGATTAGGTGGATGCTGCATGTACAGTCTCCCCGATCACATCAAGGCTTCAGATAGATAGAAGAACAGTCAACCTTGGGAAACATTGGAGGACTGACTGACCAGAGCCCCAAAAACTG
This sequence comes from Lyroderma lyra, assembly GCA_004026885.1. Lineage (NCBI taxonomy): Eukaryota > Metazoa > Chordata > Mammalia > Chiroptera > Megadermatidae > Lyroderma > Lyroderma lyra. Next base: position 98,272 of record PVJL010004104.1, read on the forward strand.
AGGATATAGAGAAAGAAGTCCAGTTGAGACCAGTAGGAAAATGGGGTGACCTCAAACCCACAGATAGGGAGGGAGCTCTAGGAAGGAAACCTCAGGTGTAGGGGCTGCCACAGAGGAGTGAGGGGTGCTGAGCCCATTCTGGGCACATTCCCACCACCCCAGCCCAGGAGCCCTGTGCAGGAGAGAGGAAAGTTTGTGCAACTGGCAGTGAAAATCAGCAGGAATTCTGTCTATCTGTATCAATGGAATGGAGATTGGCTGGAGGTCCAGGTGCTTTCCTATTGGATATGTGCATGGGCTTGGCCACTTGCCAGGCTCACCCACTGTTCAGGGGAGGGAGGACATCACTGAAGGCACCAGAGACATATGAGAAGGGTTGAGCTGTGAGGTTTCGGGGTGGGAGCCAGAGGGCCCCATTATTTGAGCATGGAGGTCACCTCATATGTGGCACACAACAGGATACCATGTTTTCTTTATTAAACCCTCCCCAAAAAGACAAATTCTGAGATCACACTGGTCTAACAAAATCCACGCATGCTCACTACTCACACAAAAACCACGGCCATCACAGCTAAAACTACGTCCCTCATGGTGCTCTAAGCTGCCAAGTGACCAGCCCCACCCTACCAGCTGTGGAAACCAGTCTTACGTGTTTTTCCACAGTGGCACAGCCCAAGCCTTCTAGGTAACCTCTCTAAAGCAGACAGAAAACAAAAAAAAAAAATCTGCAGTAAATCCCAACTTCTGGCCACAGAGTGGGAGGAGGGGAGGGAAAGCTAAGGAACTCTTAAAAAAAGGTTACTCCCCAAATATACAGACACTCTTGAATTTCATCCAGATCACCCAGTGCTATGCCTCACCCACCAGGTGGGGCATCTAGGACAGCAGAGAGATCAGGCTTGCCCTAGTGGCTTTTTTTTTTCTTTTTCTTATTTTTTTTCAGTCTTAAGTAGGAAGGGCTGTCCACGGCTCACCAAGGAGAGGCCAGTGCTACTCTGCTGCTCCCCCTGCACAGGTAAAAGTAAGGTACACGTGAAAAACTGCTAGGCTCTCAAAAAAATTACTTAATTATTCTTTTTTCTTTTTTTTCTTTACTGTAATTTCCTTTTGTCATTACTCTTTCTTAATTTCTCTTTTCATATATTATCTTACACTTAATTTTTAAAATTTTATTTTTTATTAATATACCATTTTCTCTATTTTTTTTTCCTCTTCTTTTTTCGAAGTGTGATCAAGTACAGTGGAGATTTGCCCAATCTAACTCTACTTGGATGAGAGATTGGTCTCACCGAACTAGTGGGGAAAGACGTTCTTGCAGACTTTTGCAAGAGCAGTCTGCAACTTACCCAAGAGATTTTGGTGCCACTCTGTTGCTCCTCAGGGCAACTAAAAGTGTGTTGCAAGCAACAGACCACAGGACCCACAGTAAAAGAGAAGAGAAATAGAAAACAATATTTTTTCTTTTTTGGTTTTTAATTTGACTTTTCTTTTTTTCTCTCTAACTCTCTCATCTTCTACCATAAGTATTAAACAAAATTTATTTCTCTTTTTAATTTTACCTTTTTTCTTTTTCTTTGTTTCCTTCTGTTTTCTTTCATTTTTAACTCTTTTTCATGATATGTTTCATTTGTATTTCATTTCCTTGATTTTATTTAAAAATTTTTTTATTTATAAAATGTTTCATATATAGTTTTAACGTTTTTAAGTTTTATTTTCTTTTTAATCCTTATTTTTAATTTCATTATTATTTTCTTTATTTTTTTATTATTGTTAATACACCTTTCCATGTCTTAAATAAAGGAACAAGAGAAACCTCCAGAAATAGACTTAAATGAAATGGAGGCAATGAATGTACCAGAGCAAGAGTTTAGAACACAGGTTATAAGAATGCTTAAGGAACTTACTGAAACTTCAACAATGAGATAGCAACAATAAAGAAGGACATAGAAACCACAAAAAGCAGCCAATCAAAAATTAATACTACAGTAACTGAAATGAAGACTATGCTAGAAGGAATCAACACCAGGCTAAATGAAGCAGAAATTTGGATCAGTGATCTGGAAGACAAGGTAGCAAAACATATCCAAATGGAAGAACAAAGAGGAAACAAAAATTTAAATAAGGGTAACCTGAGAGACCTCTCAGACAACATCAAGTGTAACAATATTTGAATCATAGGGGTATCAGAAGGAGAAGAGAGGAAGATAAAGGATCAAGAACCTATTTAAAGAAATAATGACTAAAAACTTCCCTAACCTGACAAAACAAACAGACACACAAACCTAAGAAGCACAAAGACTTCCAACAAGATTAACACAAACAGGCCCACACCAAGACACATCATAATGAAAATGGCAAAGGTTAAAGACAAAGAGAAAATTTTAAAACAGCAAAAGAAAGACAACAACTTACCTACAAGGGAGCTCCCATGAGACTATCAGCAGATTTCTCAATAGAAACCTTACAGGCCAGAAGAGAATGGCAGGAAATACCCAAAGTAATGAAAAATAAGGGCCTACAACCAAGACTGCTCTAACCAGCAATGCTATCATTTAAAATTGAAGGACAGATAAAGAACTACACAGATAAGAAAAAGCTAAAAGAATTCACTACCACCAGGCCTGCATTACAAGAAATGCTAAAGGGACTTCTTTAAGCAGAATAAAGGAGAAAACAAGCAAAAAAAAAAGGAAAACAAAAACATGAATAATAACATGGCAATGAATATGTACTTACCAATAATCATTTTAAATGTAAATAGATTTAATGTTCCAATAAAAATACATAGGATCACTGAATGGATAAGAAAGTAAGATTCAGGAATATACTGTTTACAAGAGACTCACTTTAAAAGGAAAGCCATACATAGATTAAAAGTAAAGAGATGAAAAAGGGTATTTCATGCAAATGGAAATGAAAACAACTGGGGTACCAATATTTATATCGAATAAAATGACCTTTAAAACAAAGACCATAACAAGACCATAACAAGAGACAAAGAAGGACATTACATAATTATTAATATAAAGGAATCGATCCAACAAGAAGACATCACAATTATAAATATTTATATACCCAACATAGGAGCACCTAAACACATAAAGCAAATATTGATGACAAAAGCAGACATCAACAGCAACACAATCATAGTAGGGAACTTCAACACTACACTGACACGAATAAACAGATCTTCCAGACAGAAAATCAACATGGATACAATGGCCTTAAATGACAACATAGAGCAAATGGATTTAATTAACATTTTTAGAGTATTACATTCTAAAGCAGAAGAATATACATTCTTTTCAAATGAACATAAAACATTTCTCAAGGTAGATTACATCTTAGGCCACAAAACAAGCTTCAATCAGTTTAGGAAAACTGGAATCATATCAAGCACCCTCTCTGACCACAGCAGTATAAAACTAGAAATCAATTACAAGAACAAAATTAAAAATGCACAAACATATGGAGGCTAAACAATATGCTACTAAACAATGAATGGGCCAACAATGAGATTAAGGAAGGAATCAAAGGGTACCTTGAGACAAACAAGAATGAAAACGTAACTACTCAAAATCTATGGGACACAGCAAAAGCAATCTTGAGAGGGAAATTCATAGCGACGCAGTCCTACCTCAAGAAAAAGAAAAAAATCTCAAATAAACAGTTTAACCTTACAAACTGGAAAAAGAACAGCAAACAAAGCCCAAATGAGCTCAAGGAAGGAAATAACAAAAATCAGAGCAGAAATAAATGAAACTGAGACTAAGGAGACAATACATAAAGATCAATGAAACCAAGACTGGTTCTTTGAAAAGATAAACAAAATTGACAAACCTTTAACCAGACTCCTCATAAAGAGAGAGAACACATATGTACTTACCAATAACACAAATAAAATCAGAGAGAGAACACAAATAAAATCAGAAATGAAAGAGGATAAGTGACAACAGACACCACAGAAATACAAGAAATTATTTTTAAAACTTCTATGAACAACTACATACCAACAAATTGTGCAATTTGGAAGAAATGGATAGATTCTTAAAAATATACAAACTTCCACAGTTAAATATAAAAGAAACAGAAAATCTAAATATACCAATTACTAACAACAAAATTGAAATCAGCAACCAACAAGCTTCTGACAAACAAAAATCTTGGACCAGATGGCTTCACAGGTAAATTTTACTGAACATTCAAAATAGCATTAACACCTATACTTCTCAAACTATTTCAAAAAATCCAGGAAGAAGGTGGCCTCCCAAACTCATTTTATGAGGCCACCATTATCCCGATTCCAAAACCAGATAAAGACACTACAATTAGAGAAAACTATAAGCCAATATCCCTAATGAACATAGATGCAAAAATTCTCAACAAAATATTATAAAATTGAATTCAGCTATACATTAAAAAAAATCATAAACCACAATCATGTAGGATTCATTCTTGGGATGCAAAGATGGTTCAATATACTTAAATCAATTAATGTGATACAACACATAAATAAAAAATAAAAGTCACATAGTCATTTCAATGGAAATGCAGAAAAAGCATTTGACAAAATTCAGCAGCCATTTATAACAAAAACACTCAGCAAAGTGGAAATAGAAGGAACCTATCTCAACTTAATAAAAGCTACATATGATAAACCCACAGCTAATATCATAGTCAATGGAGAAAAGCTAAAAGCACTTCCCTTAAGTTTAGTAACAAGACAAGGATGCCCACTGTCGCCACTCTTATTCAACATAGTACTGGAAGTCCTTTCTATAGCAATCAGACAAGAAAAACAAATGAAAGGTATCCAAATAAGAAAAAAATAAGTAAAACTATCACTATTTGCAGATGACGTGATACTATAGATAGAGAACCCCAAAACTATTGCAGCTGACAAATGAATTTAGTAAAGTAACAGGATACAAGATCAATATCCAGAAATCAGTTGCATTCTTATACACAAATAACAAACTAGCAGAAGAAGAAATTAAAAAAAAAATGCCTTTTACAATTGCATCAAATAAATAAATAAATAGATACCTAGAAATATAATAAATTTAACTAGGGACGTAAAAGACCTGTACTCAGAAAGTTTTAAGACACTGAACAGAGAAGTCAAAGAAGACACAAATAAATGAAAACACATACCATGCTCATGGCTAGGAAAAATTAATATAGTTAAAATGTCCACACTGCCCAAAGCAATCTATACATTCAATGCAATTCTCATCAAAATATCCATAGCATTCTTCACAGAAATATAACATATAATCCTAAAATTTATATGAAACCATAAAAGACCTAGAATAACAACAATAATCCCAAAAAAGAACAAAGTTGGAGAAATAATGCTACCAGACATCAAATTATTCTGCAAGGACGCAGTTCTCAAAACAGCATGATATTGGCATAAAAACAGACACGTAGATCAATGGAACAAAATAGAGATCCCAGAAGTAAATCCATGTCTATATGGTCAATTAATCTACAATAAAGGAAGCAAGAACTTACATTGGAGTAAAGACAGTCTTTTCAACAAATGATAGGGAAAACTGGACAGATACATGCAAATGAAATTGGACCACGTTCTTACACCATATACAAAAATAAACTCAAAATGGATGAAAAGACTTAAATATAAGACCTGATACCATAAACTTCCTAGAAGAAAATATAGACAGTAACCTCTCGGACATTACCCTTAGCAATACTTTCAACGATATATCTTCTCAGGCAAGGCAAACAAAGGAAAAAATAAACAAATGGGACTACATCACACTAAAAAGATTTTTTACAGCAAAAGAAACTATCAACAAAACAAAAAAACATCCTACAGAGTGGGAGAAAATATTCATCATTGAGGTATCCAATAATGGGTTAATATTCAAAATTTGTAAGATACTCATACAACTCAAGACCAAAACAACAAACAACCCAATTTAAAAAATGGGCAGAAGACCTGAATAGACATTGCTTTAAAGAGGACATACAGATGACCAATAGACACATGAAAGCTGTTCAACATCACTAATCATCAGAGAAATGCAAATCAAAACGACAATGAGATACCACCTCACTCCTGTCAGAATGGCTATCATCAATAAATCAACCAACCACAAGTATTAGTGAGGATGTGGAGAAAAGAGAACCCTTGTGCACTGTTAGTGGAACTGCAAAGTTGCTCAGCCATTATGGAAAATAATATGGAGTTTCCCCAAAAAATTAAAAATGGAACTACCTTATGATCCAGCAATTCTACTCCTGGGTATTTATCCAGAGAAACTAAAACACTAATTTGAAAAAATGTACACACCCCTATGTTTATTGTGGAGTTATTCACAATAGCCAAGACATGAAAACAACCTAAATGCCCATCAATTAGTGATTGGATAAAGAAGCTGTGGTACCTTTACACAATGGAGTATTATTTGGCCATGAAGAAGAATAGAATCTTACTTTTTGCAACAACAGGGATGGAACTAGAAGATACCATGCTAACTAAAGTAAGTCAGACTGAGAAAAACAGATACCATAAGTGTCTTTCACTTATGTGTGGAATCTAAAGAACAGAATAACTGAGCAACAAAATAGAAAAAGAAATTGCTTGGATGCAGACAATAGTTTAGTAGTTGCCAGAGGGAAAGGTGGGAGCGTGGTGAGGAAGGAGGGAGGGGGACTCAAATACATAGTGATACAAGGAGAAATGACTCTGAGAGATGAGAACACAATGCAAAAACACATAGACTAGGAAGAACTGTACCCCTGGATCCTATATAATTTTACTAACCAATGCCACCCATATAAATTAATTAATTAATTAGTTATTTAATTCATTAAGAAAAGGAAATGAATATTTGATTTGCCAACTGGAAAGCCAGTAGCAACCTCAGCAAGTGCAGATTCAGCACAGTGGTGGGGCAGAAATCGCACTGAGGAGTAATTTGAAATGGGAAGGAAAATGGAGGTATTATTGCCTTTCCAAGTGTGGTTACGTCACTACCTGTAAGAATGATGTTTTAATACCTGAACCTTCTCCTCCACAACCCCTTCAGTTTCAAGGAGCACCTTTCAATTCTTTCAGGCTTCAATTCTCCCAGCCACATCCTGTACTTTGTCACTGTACATAACCACTATGTCTCTAATTTCTTAAAAACAAAATACTACTCTGATTATAATTTCTTATTATCTCACCTCTTCCATTCCTTTATTTTAACTAAATAACAATATTCAATATTATTTATTAAGTAATTACTATGTACCCACACTGAACTAAATGTTTAGTGGATAGATAATTTGATTTAATCTTCAAAATTCTAAGTTGTTTTTTTGTTTGTTTGTTTTTTTGTTTTTGTTTTTTCTCCTGGCCAGGAATCAAACCCAAGCCGCAGCGCTGATAGCGCCAACGACGAAGCCTTAAGCCACTACACCACCGGGGAACTCACAAAATTCTATAAAGCCATATTTCTCAGACTGAACTGAACTTAGTTCAGAAAACAAAAAGTATTCTAGCTATTTTAGGCATAAAAGGACTTAATACAGGTTATTAGGTGCTCAGAACATTTTAAGAAGTCCTCAGGGAGTGCAATCTAGCCCAGAAACACACTGCAGAACTACTGCCCCACCACAACCATGGTGGTGGGAACCAAGATTTTGAAATATATCACCTGCAAGTCAGAGACCAGAAGCAGCCACTTATGCAACTACGGTGTATAAGATCATGCCACAGCTGATAAAGCCACACCTACAAATAGACCAGAAGACATATGTGCTGCTCCTCAGCTTCCACACACCTAGGAACTGGACCCTGGGACACCACTGCAGAAAATCTCCACTGCCATGTTGTCCCATAGAAAAAGCATTCTCTCCTTAGCTTTTCAGTGAAGCCAGCTAGAGAAAAGTGAATCACTCCCAAGACCTAAGCTGCAGGCAATGCTGGAAAACATAGAGTGTGTTCATGGTGGTTGTGTTCTCATTTCTTAGCTTCATAGCAGGCATGCCCAACCTGTGGCCCAGGACAGCTTTGAATGTGCTTAAAATTCTTAAAAACATTATGAGATTTTTTTGCGACCTTGTTTCCTTTTAGTTCATCAGCTATGTTTAATGTTAGTGTATTTTATGTGCAGCCCAAGACAATTCTTCCAGTGTGGCCCAAGGAAGCCAAAAGGCTGCACACTTCTGCTTTATAACCTCGGTAGTATAAAAAGATTCACCATGGATAGTGAGTGTCTATACACCATATCCATCATATATTTCTACATGGATGTTCTATTCATCTGATCCATTTTATTTTATTTGAACTTGAATCAGTCCCCTTACTCCTTTATTTTCTCCCAATTTCCAGTTTCCTTCAGCCATTCTTTCTTTTCCTACCCAACCTAGACTCATGTGGCCATCTTTTTAATCACCCCCATTCCAATCATTCAACATTGTGGCCCTTTAGCCTTCTAGCATATTCATCCTGCAAAACCCCCATCCAAGTCAACCCCATCATCTCTCTCCTACAAACAGGAGATAATCACTGTAAGAGATAAACACTATAAAAGATAAACACTATAGGAGATAATCACATTAACATGGGTCTTGGCACCACTACAAGGTCAAGGTCTTCACCTTAGAAATTCTTTCCTTCTCCTATAACTCTTTCTCTCTCACCTGTGCACCTACATGCTTTTCAAATTTTTCACATGACATCTTCCACTTAACAGAGAATATAGAAGCCATCAGGATGAGTACTCTCCACTTATGCCACTTCTCTTTTTCCCTCATTCTATCAGTCCTTCATACACTCTCTTAAATGGTACCCACTCCCTAACTAAATTTCTAAATTAGCCTAAATGATCAACATGTCACTATTCTCAAGCCCTTTTACTTTGTTCACTCCATTGCTTACGGAAGGACTTTACTAAAAGTTAAAATTGGTCATGTCATTATCCTCATGGTGTGATTAGCTGTTAAAGTATTGTACATGGGTGAAAGGCTATGTGTAGGTCTTCTAATTCCTAACATTGCCTTAGCCCACTCTTACATGTACCCCAAACTCTCACCAATGCCCCCAAACATGATTCTCTTTCTCACTAGTACCTTTTCACACACAGTTTCCTTGAATTCCCATCCTTCCTTCCTTTCCCCACCGGGTTAACTGCTATCCATTCTTCAATCACAGTTCAACAGTCACCTTCTCCAGGAAGCATTGCCTCAGACATTTCCAGTGACAGACCTCATTTTTGCTTTTCTTATGTTTACCTCATGCTATAATAAAATTTTTACTTAGTCTGCCTTCTTTGGTGAACTGTAACTTTTTTTAAGGCAAAGACCATCTTTCATTATTATGTCCCCAGTCCCTGGCATCACACCTGGCAGACAATAGGCTTTAAATATTTTGATATTTTATTCCAACTCTCTTATTTTACAGATAAAGACACTGAGAACTAAAGAGTGACTCAAGAGAATTATTAGTGGTAAAAACAAATTCATAGCTGAGATCACTGAATCCGAAAAGGTGGACAATTTCAGAATGATGTCCCCTCCTTGTATTGCTTGCTTTCTAGCTTCCTCCTATCTTCTCAGGCTGAGTGATTACTTTAAAAAGTTTGAGGCTTATCCATGGATAATCTGATTCAGTTAGTAGAGGATAAGGCTAGACATCTGCTTTTTAAAAAGTCCATAGGATAAAATTTGATGCCCATTTAGGTCTGATAATCACAGCTCTGAGTTCATCTCCAAGTCTTACAGAAATTGACATTTATATTAAATAATTATAAAAATTATAACACTTTCTACATTGCTAATAATCACTCAGTTCCCCAAAGTCTGATTTTACTGGAATAGGAGAGAATAGGTTTTATTCTCAGGGTAGGGATCTTAAGGCTTGAAAAGCCTCCTAAAATCATGTAATCTAAATTCTTATTTTATAAGTGAGAAAATTAAAAGTCAACACATCTGTATCTTGACAATGGGGCAGTGGCAGAGTTGATTCTAAAATTCCACCTCTCTACAAATGTTAAGGGCTTGCATATTTATGACCACAACAGGTCCAGGTCAAAAGAAAAGATTGCCAAAAGAGTCCTACTGTCAAGACATAGTCACAATACTAATGCCAGAAGGTGATTATTATAAGGCTGAAAGGTGGGAGACAGATGCCTGAGGAGTAGAGTCTAAAGAAGCCACATGGAGGAATGTGTCACATTATATCCTGAGAAGTTCAAAGCTGGACTTGAAAAATGAGGTGATGCCACAACAAAACCAACTGAGACTGAGAAGAATGTGGCCTGGCAATTAATACCTTCTGAAAAGAACAAAAATATTGTTAATAATTAAAATTTAATTAATTAATCAAAGTAAATGCTAATAGGAGAATAATGTGATAGAGTATTCAAAGTGTATTATATATGTCCTGACACATGAATATTTGCCATTTGTAATTTTGTTCATTGGCCTACTAGTTGATTTAAAAAACGAAAAACATTGGCAAGTAAAAGGAATTTGGAGGCCATTCATTCAGTCAGTATATATTTATTGAACATTTCCTAAGTAACAAATATTATCTTCACAAATACAGAAGGTACAGTTGGTAGGTATAAGATCTATAAAAACGTATTTCAAAAGCTCATTAAGATGAGCTTTTTGTTCATGAAAAACTAGGTGTTTGAACAACCATCCTAAATGATTCTGAAGGTGATGCCTGATACACTGATAAGACAATGCACTTGAGAGATATATGGGCTTAGGAGACAAAGTTAGAGTCAGGGCTTGTCAATGAGGAACAGCCCCAAAGAACTCTCAGGGCTTCAGTTGGGATCATAAATGGTCACAGAGTTTGGCTAAGTCATTAAAAGAACAGCCTAAGTTTGGCTAAATCATTAAAAGAATAGCCTAAGAGAGACTGAATCAATCCTAATTTCAAATTACCTTTTGACTAGTGAATGAATTAAAGTCATCAAGTACACTTAACCAGAAGCAAAGGTAAATCCTCTCTTCAGAAATAATCTACAGAGAATCAAATGAACTACAATTTTTCAGATTCAATGTCTGGCACTCAAATAAAAATAACCAATATTATAGGAAGATAAGACAATGTAAACTAAACCTAAGAGAAATGGCAGACACACAGGGAAACCAAGTAATGGAATTATCAGACATGGACTCTACAATAATTATTTTTAATTTGGAGAAGAAATTAAAAGATAAGATTGAGAAATTCAACCATGTATGTGTGTAAACTATGAAGATGAACAAATAAATATCCTAGAATTGAAAACTCTTAATAACTAAAATTAAAGAATAAACTAATGAGTTTAAAAGAAGGTGAGACAAAACTGAAGATAAAAGTAGTAAATTGGAAAACAGGTCAGAAAGAAATATCTTGTCAAAGCATATACACCTAAAACAATTGAAAATAAGGAAAAGCATAAGAGATACAGGAAATATGTTTTTTTAAAAAGAGTCCCAAAAGAAGATGACAAGTAAGGTAGAAGCTACAGTGGAAGAACTAATGACTGAGAAAATAATGATGGGGAAAAAGATATCAACCCACAATTTCAAAAAGTACCACAAAGCATATCCAGAATACATAGTAAGAAATCAACAATTCAGCTCACCATAGTAAAACTACTAAAACCCCAAAACAAGGAGAGAATTCTAAAAGTATTCAGAGAAAACACCTATTACCTTGAAAAGAGCAAAAGAGTTATTTTCAAGATCATGAGATGATCCTGTTCACATCTCATGAGAAATAATGAATTCCGTAAGACAATGGCATGATATGTTCAAAGAGCTAGAAGGAAATAAAGGCTAACTCACCAAATTTTTCTTACAAAAATTAAGATCAAGTGAAGATGTTTTAAACATACAAAATAAGATAATTTGTAAAAAAAACTCATACCAAGGGCCTTTTTGAGGGATATTGGTCAGGCAGAAGTTTATTCCACATAGACACTCAGAGATACAGGGAGGAATGAAGAATGGGCAAAGGTCAAATATGTGAATAAATGTAAAAAAAATAATAACTGAGAATAATAATAATGTCTTATGCCTAAAATATATAAATCAATAACTACAATAGCATGTGAACCGAAAATTGCTATATGAAGTTAAAGGATTCTAAGATCCCTATTTTGTTTAGAAATTATTAAAAGTAATAATTTGTATTAGACTTCAGAATGAATGTTATGTCTAAGGTACCAGTAAAATAATTGTTTAAAATGCATTCTATCAATTTAATAAAAAAGATAAATATTCAATTGATTCAAAATAAAGGAAAAAATAAAAGAATATAGAACAGGTATAATACATAGAAAATAAATATTGAAATTATAAATTTAAACCCAATATTAGTAATCACATTAAATATAAATTGACTATTCCAAATAAAGGGTAAAAATTCTCAACCTAATTTTTTTTAAATCCAAGCATATGCTACTTATAACAGACACACTCTAAAATATAAAAATACAAAGAGGTTGAAAGTACAAGAGTAGAGAAAATATTCAGCATGCAAGTACCTACCGCAAAGAAACTGAAGTTTTTAGCAATAAAGAAAGATAAACATTAAGACAAAAGCCTTAAGAGGTAAAGATGAATGCTTTATTATACTACACTAAACAGTTCAATTCAGCAGGAAGATAAAGACTTACTTAATACCATAATAATCAATAAAAGATGAGCAAATAAAATAATAGGACAGCACAGAAAGTTCAGAAACAGATTCTCAGACAAATAACAATTTGATTTAAATCAGAGGGGGTATGTAAAGGAATGAGAAAAAAATAGATGAACTATAAACCCATACAGAAAAAAATAAAATTTGACCCATCCTATCATCACACACTTAAAAATCAATGAAAACAAAAACAATGAAACTTATAGAAGATTACATTGGAAAATACCTTGTGACTGGGGGGTAGGAAACCGGTCACAGAAAATACAAACCACAAAGAAAAAATTAACAAACTACACTACAATAAAACTAAGAAGTCTGACACTACATTATAAGAATAAAAAGGTTAGCCATAGCCTAGAAGAATATATGTGTCACATATATATGTAACTAACAATTCCTCATATGAGATATGTAAAGAACTACTACAAATCAATAAGAAATAGACAAGAGCAGAAACTAGCAAACTACATTGGGCTGAATCTGGCTCACTGTTTTTATAGAGTGTTATTGGAACACAACCACACAAATTTATGTCACTTCCATGTTGTCTATAGCTATTTTCACACTACCCACCAGAGTAATGTGAAATATCAACTAAAATATTTACTACTTTGCTCTTTACAGAAAAAGTTTAACAATCCCTGGACAAGACAAATAAATAGCAAAGCGAACAAGATACTTTAAGAGGCACATCAAATACGTATACATATACATATACACATACACATACTCATATACATACATACACATACATATACACATATACATATCCAATGAGAAATAAGCAAATGTAAAGAAGAATGTTAAGCCAAATGAGATGATTATCCAGCTATCCAGACTAAAAAGATTAATAATACCCTGTGTTGTCAGGTATCTGGAGCAAAAATAACTCTTATACACTAATAGTGGGGCTGCAAATTGGCATAATCACTTTGGAAAATATGTTGGCATTTTCTACTAACTTTGACCACATTCCCTATGACATAACCAGTTCACTGCTATGTAAATGTCCCAGTGAAATGCATGCATATGTGAATATATATAGATAAAGATATAGATATAGATGTGGATATATACATGTTCACAGCAGCTTTATGCCTACTAGTCAAAAGATGGACACAATTCAAATGTTTGATAATAATAATGCAACACTATTCAGCAATAAAAATGCATGAACAAGAGTGAACTGCAACAGTATGTGTGGTTCTTATAAGTCTACTACTGAAGCCAAACACAAAATACTACATGCAACATGACTCAGTTTCAATAAAATTCATACACTGGCAAAACTAATCTATGATATTATAAATTAGGAGAACTAGGGAGGCATAGATTTTGGAAGATGACAGAAGTGGGCCTCCTGAGATTCTGGCAATGTTTGAGTTCTTGAACTTGGTAGAATGTGTGATTAAAAGGTGTGTTCACCCTCTGATAATCCTTCAAGTTTGTCCACTTATGAGTATGCACTTTCTACATATATGCTATACTCAAGGAAAACATTTTAGTGCATTTCAAACACTGGTTCCCATAATATATAGATATATGAAATCTTTTACAAGTCAATAATAAAATGGTAATAAAAACAAAAAAAAATAAATATGGTAAACGATATGAGTAAACAGTTTAGAAGAGTATTCAGAAATGGCCCATAAACATATGAAAAAGATTGGACAGTCTGACTAATAATTAAGAAAAAAAGTAAACTAAAACATTAGCAAAGTAACATTTTATACTCAGTAAAATGACACAAAAAAATTTAAGTCTTACAAAGTGCTACACGAGGTTTTTGGGAATCCAGAATACTGCTGACACGAGAATAAACTAATATAAAAATTTTAAAGCAACATGGAAGCACCATAAAGTTGAATATTTTAGGTCATATGCATACCCTACAATATAGCAATTCTAAGTCTAGTCATCACTCAAACACTGGCAAATGTGCATTAACAGAGAGAGATAAGGACATTCATTACCACATTTCTCGTGAGAGAGGAAAATAGAAACAAATTAAATTAACATGAAACATGCTGTAAGGATCAACAAAGTCAAAAAGTGGTTCTTTGAAGTAATAAAGGAGTAGTAAAACTGACAAATCTCTAATGAGACTAATACAATAAGTGTGTGTACATGGGTGAGAGAAAGAGACAGAGGTATTGTAAGAAAAGATGAAACTTACTGAACAAGCAGACATTAATAGAAGAAATAATAAACTCATTTTTATGCCACAGTATTTGGTATGTTTAATGAAATGGGCAATTTCCTTTAAAACGAAATCTTACCACTTATTTGAGAAGAAACAAGATATTTGTATAATCTTACCATCATTAAAAAAATTGAATCAGTAGATGAAAACCTTCCCACAAAGCAAACTCCTGACTCAGATGGTTGTACTGGCAAGTGCTAACAAGCAGAGTTGGGGAAAATTAATGCCAACCCTAAAGAGCTAGACTGTGTTCCTCCATGCCAAGGATTACATCTCATAAGTTATCATCTGCCAGAACAATCAAAAAAAGAAAATGTTTTGTGCAGGTGGCAGCAAGCCTCTGGGTGTCCAGGCTTTTTGCAGACAGAGCTACCCCAGGCCTGGTGGAAGCATGGTCTCTTTCACATGCCTCCAGGTCCAGCATAGGCAGTAACCAACTATGAATAGCTTTGTAGTTCCTACCAGGCATTCCTCAGCTAGTCACAGGCACTAGCTGTCCTGGGTCTGCACCAGAGCCTCACCCAAGAGGCCCCAGAACCAACATACCTGGAGGTTGGCTTCAGAACATAGTGAAGCACCACCCAATTTGCCCCATAAGTGGCAACATAAAAGAGGTGGTCTCACCAGGCACCAGAGTCCACTGGGGTGAATCCTGCCCAGTGGAGTAAGCCCTCTGCATAGTAGCCCATAAGCTGTGGACATGGCCAACTCTACAGCCAATAAACCTGAGGGTCAATCCCACCACCGATGTGCCAATAGCAATCAAGTTTCAACTGCAACAGGAGAACACGCACAACTCACACAAGGGATACTCCTGGAGCACAGGTGACCAGGGAGATTGTGCCAGGGCCCCATAGGGCACCTACAACATAAGGGCACCTAGCCAAGGTTGGAAGACATAGCAGATCTACCTCATACATGAAACAAACACAGAAAGGAAGCCAAAATGAGGGAACAAAGAAATACATCCCATATGAAAGAACAGGGGGAAAAAAACTCCTGAAAACTATCTAAACAAAATGGAGGCCAGCATCTTACCAAATACAGCATTCAAGACAATGGTTTAAGGATGTTTAAGGAACTTATTGAGAACTTTAACAGAGAGCAAACATGAAAAAGGACATAGAAAACATAAAAAGAACCAGTCAGAAAGAACATTACAATAACTGAAATGAAGAATGCACTAGAAGGAATTACCAGCAGACTAGATAAAGCAAAGAATCAAATCAGTGATTTGAAAGACAAGATAGCATAAAACACCCAATCAGAACAACAGCAACAACAAAAAGAATTTAAAAAATTATGGTAGTTTAAGAGACCTCTGGGACAACATCTAATGTATCAACATTCACATCATAGGGGTAACAGAAGAAGAGAGAAAGCAAGGATTGAGAACCTAGTTGAGGAAATAATAACCAAAAACTTTCCTAACTTGGTGAAAAAAAAAATAGATATATAAGCCCAGGAAGTGCAGAGAGTCCCAAACAAGATGAACCCAAACAGGCCCATACCAAGATACATTATAATTAAAATGCCAAAGGTTAAAAGACAGAGAGAACCTTAAAAGCAGCAACAGAAAAGCAGGTAGCTATCTACAAGGGGGCTACCATAAGACCATCAGCTGATTTCTCAACCCAAACTCTGCAGGCCAGAAGGGATTGGCAGGAAATATTCTAAGTGATAAAAAGTAAGATTCTACAACCGAGATTACTCTACCCAGCAAGGCTATCATTTAAAAATGAAGGACAGATAAAGAGTTTCTCAGATAAGAAAAAGCTAAAGGAGTTTGTCACCACCAACCAAACCTCGGCTATGGAAGGGAAGGGGTTCTTGCCCTCTGTGGTAGCATGGATGGACCTTAGAGCATATTGTGCTGAGTGGAGTATGTCAGACACAGAAAGACAGATGCAATGTGATTTTGCTTTCATGTGAAATCTAAAAAAACAAAATAAACAAATAAAACAGAAACAAACTCATAGACACAGAGAACATTTTAATTGTTGCCAGGTGGGAAGTGGGTTGAGGTGATGGGTGAAAAAGGAGAAAAGATTAAGAAGTACGAATTAGTTGATACAAAGTAGTCATGAAGATGTAGGGTATTACATAAGGAATATATCAGTGATATTGTAGTAATTATGTATGATGTCAGATGGATACTAGATTTATTGGGGTGATAGATGGGATAGGGGTTGGAAGGCAAAGTGAAAGAGTTGAAGGTTTTAAGATGTGCAAATTGGTAATTACAAAATAGTATGGGGATGTAAAGTAAAGCATAGGGAATATAGTCAATAATACAGAAATAACTAGAGTGCCAGGTGAGTACTAGAGTAGTCAGGGGATCACCTCTTAACTTGTATGAATTTTAACTACTATACTATATACTTGAAGTTAATTTAAACAAGAATTTTAAAAAGGAGAAAAGAAATAAAAGAGAGTGATTTCCTCCACTCCACATGACTTCCCTGGGCAAACATTTTTTAAAGGCCATTTTTAAAAGTGGCATCCACTTTTTTCTTCATGTTCTCTTGTAGCACCCCCACTTCACCCCCTCGTACCCCCAGGGTATGTCCTTTTCCACCTCATAGAATTATTATACCTGCAACATGGACCTTCAGCCCACCCTAATCTAAGCTTCCATTCTTTCATTGCCATAGATCTTAGCTGGATATCAGGTTAGACTAATTTACACTAGTGTGACTCACACATATTATTTTAATTTTATCATGATTTTTGAATCTTTTAGCTGAACTTGTAAGCCCAAATAAAATTTATTTTTTAAATTTATTTTATTTTATTTTATTCTGGGAATAACACTTAACACGAGATCTACCTTCCTGACAAATTTTTAAATGTACGATGCAGTATTGTTAACTATAGGTACAATGTTGTATAACAGATTCTAGAGCTTATTCGTCTTGCTTAACTGAAACTTTATGCCTATTGATTAATAAATCCCCATATCCCTCTCCCTCAGGCCTTTGAGTCCATGAATTTGTCCCAAATAAAATCTTAATAATAAAATTTCAGGTAGCAAAGCAAAAAGAAGTGATTGCTTTGGCAACAAACAAATAAGACAAACAAAAAGTTACAGATGATAGTATTGTTGTTACCAAAGGGAAAAGTGGGTGGAGGGAGGTAGAAAAGAGTAAAGGAGGTTTGACTCTGGGTGGTGAACACACAATGCATTACACAAATCATGTATTATAGAGTTGTATACTTGAAATCTACATAATTTTATTAACCAATATCACCCCAATAAATTTAATGAATTTTTTTTAAAAGTAAAGAAAATGTTTGAAGGTAGAAACACAAAGTGCATAAAAAAGAAAGGTTTAAGATGTAGAGTGTCATTTGCTCATGTAGCATTTATACAAGGATGATGCAAAGAATTCAGGGAACTAGTAATGGCAGCCACATGTTTGGGAAGGTATGATGAGCTCAGGGCAGCTATGGATCAGGAGTGGGAAGGGGACTTTCCGGGCAGTGACTTCTTACACTATGTAATTACTGACTCATGTGCATGCAGTACCCTTTCAAATGCACTAATTAATTAATCTGTTAAGAAAAATGACCAAGGATAGTTTGAAAAATAACAATAGCAGGGCAGAAGGGTAGATACAAGTAATAAAATGCTAGAGAACTATATCACTGTAACTTTAAAAATAAATATAGTAATTAGCAGGGTAAGATTATCTATAGCAATTAGTTAACAGATCCCTCTTAGGCACACAAATCTCTTTACCAATTCTGCCTTAAAAAATACAACTGAAACTGAATATATAAGTGGGTTTTAAAGAGGAGGAGAAAAAATATTAATAGAAAAAAATTTTTTTACCTTATACCACTTTATTGAATCCAAATCCCAGCTCTTCGGGAAGTTCAGGTGACACGTAAGACTGTCATCTTTTCCCATGTGTAATATTTGTTTGTACTCATCTGATAAATTAATTTGACTGTTTCCAGAAGTGCCACACCGATATTTTTCAGACACAGTTATGTTTACACATATTCTGTTTGTATTACTGGAAGAAAATAACAGATTGCAGCCTCATAACTCAAACAATCACAAAATCAAATGATTCTGTTTATCTTTAAATATATTCAAATCATCTTCAAGGTACTGTGCAAACCCTCTGCCTCAAACAAGATGGTATACCTCTTACAAATCATTGATAGCAAAAGGAAAAATTATCTACATGACGGAAACACTGGGCAACCCCTTAACTGAGTGATCAAAATGAACGTCAGCACTGAGGGGCATATGAACACCGTGTGCTCGTGAGGGTTGTCTGATGAAGAGGACACAAACCACGTTTACAGGATTCCAGCCAAGGAGGCTCATGAGGAAATTAATGAATATAATATAAAATGATTGCCTGTACGCCTTCGAAATGTCAATGTCATGAAAACCAGACTGAGGAGCTATTCCAGATGAAAAGAGATGAAAAATGCATGACAACGAAAGGCGTGAACCCTCTGAGAAAGAAAGAAAAACATGTGTAAGAGTAATCATGGAGACAACTCACCCAACTAGAATACGGATTGGAGTTTAGGTAAAAATTGTGGTATACCAGTTAAATTTCCTGAATGTGATCATGTAAGAGAAGGCTCTTGTTGATATGAACTAGACATTGAAATATTAAAGAGTCACAGACATAAAGCATACATTTCAAATGATTTGGGAAAAATGATTTAGAAAATGGTACAGAAAGAGAAACTAATAAGGTACATGTGGCAAAATATTAAATGGGGACTCTAGATAAAGGATAGATGAGTTCTTTACAATATTCTTGCAAATTTTATGTAAATTTGAAATTATTTCAAAGTAAAAACATACAGTTGATTAATATATATCATATCTGTATGTTTAAAAATTATAATAATTTATGTTTATTTTTTTCCATGATGGACATCTATGTCTACTTTCTAGGAAAGATAACTTCTCCCCATTTCACAGCTCCCAGGTTTAAATATTTTAAATCCAGCCTAGATGTCCAGATGAAGTTGTGTGACACACAATCTCCAACTCTGATTTGTAACCAAGAGTAAAAATAGTAGCGCCAAGCTCCCTAAGATGTTGGCAGCTTGATGGGTGGCTTAGTGAGTGGAACTGCAGAAAGGGGCCAGGCAAATGGGTTAAGGGCTCCTCCTGCCTTTGTACCACTAAGTAATTTTGTCTGGCATGAAAATGCAGAATCTGGCATGAATCAGAGTGAGACACAGATCATCCTGGAACACAAAAAGGGACTGGCAAATACTATGGAGAACAAACAGAGAAAGAGAAAGAGAGAGAGAGAGGGAGAGAGAGAAAATGCAGCTCCATTTCCAGAGTACCTACTTCTCAGATGATTTTCACTGTCAAGCTGGCGTGACTTCCATTTCACAGGTAAGAAAAGCAAGACTCAGAGTGGTCAAATAATTTGTTAAGGTCATGCATGTCAATAAGGGAGGGTAGCAAAATTGGAACCCTAAATCAAATTTGGTTCACAAATGTGTTTTCTTTAGGCCAAGCACACAAAGTCTCTCTCTCTCTCTCTCTCTCTCTCTCTCTCTCTCTCTCTCTCTCTCACACACACACACACACACACATTTCCAGGTTCCATTCAAAAATTAAAAAATACACTTGAGCTGCATACACTGTCACCTTTGGAGGGGCATATGTTTTTCAGTTCACAACAGTCCCCACCAGCCTCAATTGTCCCCACCTGGCCTGGCTTGTGACATTATTTCAGTGGGAAAAGATCCATTTCATGTTCCAACAACTGATTTACAAATCTGTTCTGTTTTAAAATATTTTTATTGGAAACCACCAATTATAAAACTATTTTATTCTTTTCATTGAGTATTTGTTAAGAATTTTCCTAAGAGAATTATATCCATATAATTATAACACATAAAGGAGAGAGAGAAAGAGAGAGTGTATTAGTTCTGTTTTAAATGAGGAACTTACTTTATAACACAATGATAGATCCCAGAGTCCTCCCAAGTCAGGGGGAGAAATAAAATCCAGTTTTGGTCCTGGTGAATCCTAGACTGTCTGTTTTTGGATATTGGAATTTTGTTAGGATGTTTATACCACGTTACATATACTTTCCTAGAAGTTAGTGGAGGGTATATGCAATTATATGCGAACGGCTGGCTTACTGAAGCTGTCTCGTTTTGCATTTTAGAGTCCTGGCATTCATCTGGGGAAAGAAGGAAAAAAATAATCATGAAGGAAAACTCTAGTGTTATTTATCATTGGTTTTATCAAATGTCTCCATTTTTCTAAACAATTTTATTTGAGACTTTTATAAGTGTGGGAGGCTCCTAAAAATAGTCTGTTGATTTGAAAGCATAATTCCAAGTCCTTTGAATGTGTTCATAGGACAAAATCACTCAGTTTCTTCCTCATGAGTCATTTTTTCCAACTGGAATGAATCCCTATTTCCCTTCTACCCTAACACCCTTCATTCTATCATCCTCCTGGATCAGAAGAAATGTTCCTTTTCTGAGGCCTTCCTGTCCTGTTTTCTTTCTGTTGTGCCCAGCTATTCCCTATGTCTTGATTAAAAGGTGTACGCATGGCATCACGAAAAAGATTATTTAAAAATAGGCTCTCTGAAGTTTGTGTCTTCCAAATTTCTTCGTGTTTTTTTTTTTCTTGGAAGAAATTTGTTCTGTTGATTTCCATGCTTTTATCTTGGGTCCTAAAAAAATGACCCGTTCTCGTATAAAATACAGTATTATATCCACATGAGCATTTTTAACTCAAGTCCTGACTTGCAAATTTGCCTAATTCTTCCCCTCTACAAAGTCACCTCAATGGAAAGAGAAGTCACATTAGGTGGTGAACTTATTATACATCAAGTTGACAATGCACTGTAGAATTATATGCCTGAAACCTATGTAATCCTTGCTAACAGATGTCACCCCAATAAGTCTAACAATAAAAATGAAAAAAAAAAAAAAAAAAAAAAAAAAAAAAAAAAAAAAAAAAAAAAAAAGCTCAAAGGTGACATTTGGGACTGAGCATCAGACACTTGGAAGTGAAGCTCCCGATCTGCGGAATTCGGCCGCGCGGTGGGGCAGGGCCGTGAGCAAGGCTGGGGTCCCACGCCCAACTCCCCGAGTCCCCCCACATCATGCAGAGCCACGGGGAGGCGCGCCAGTGAGGGTGGCCTCTGAGACCCGAGGACAAACCGAACGTACCTGCTCTGATAAAAAGTGGAAGCGCGATGGACACGCCGCACAACAGCAAGGACACCATGCCCGTACCCCGCCAGCTACAAGGAAGAGAGCAGAGGGTGGGAGGGGAAGGGGCACACGCGGACATCTGCGACCTCGGGACGCCAGACACCCGTGAGCAGGACACCCTTAGCCCCACGTACACCCGGAAGTGCCTCCCAAAGGATGCTCCCTCCCCTGCTGCCTTCCAGGGTCCGGGACGCAGGGGTCCGCGGGAGGGCTGGGACAGGCGGCGGGGAAGGCAGAGGAAGTTGTCCCCTCCTCCGGCGCGTGCCGCCGGTCCTCTGGGGATGCGGTGGCGACCTGTCGTACCGCCTGGCAGCGAGCCAGTGTCGGCGTCCTGCGCCCCGAGGGAAGCACGCCTCCCAGCCCGCCTCAGCCGAGGCCCCTGGTCTCCAGC
This sequence comes from Lyroderma lyra, assembly GCA_004026885.1. NCBI lineage: Eukaryota > Metazoa > Chordata > Mammalia > Chiroptera > Megadermatidae > Lyroderma > Lyroderma lyra. The sequence continues at coordinate 120,766 of PVJL010004104.1, forward strand.
GTGGAGCCCCGTGTCCCCAGAGTGCGTCGCGAGTGGGCTCCTGTTGGCATCCTTGTCCTCAGGATCTGCCCGGCCGGCAGGTGTAAGCCGGTACCTCAAACACCAGCTCACCCGCTAAGGGGCTACCTGGCAAAGGTTGACAGGAAAAGAGGGGGAAGACGGAGAGTCGCTGGGCACCCGCTTGGCACAGAGATGGCATCTGCTCCCCCCAGGTCGCCCAGCCGGGCGGGGCCGCCCAGGAGGCCCGATCTCTGCCCTCCGGATCGCCCACATTTTTGCGGTCTCTCTCCCTGCACACCTCCCGTGGGCGCTCGGACTCGCAGCCGGGGGTGTGCCTGAGCCGCGGGGTGCGTGCGGCTCCGAGGGGTGCAGGGGCCGACCCCCTGGGACTGCGCTCCGCGGGCCGTCCCACGTGAGGCTGGTCTTCTCCACCGTGGGCGAGGCCGTCCCCTCCCCCAGGGAGCGTGGGAAGGAATGTGGCATCACACTCGAAAGTGTGTTGCCTCATTTTCTGCCAGCTCACAAGTCATTTCTCACGGGTAGTGTCTGCTTAAATCAATTCTGAATTGTTCCTACAAATGAATTACTCATTCCTTCCCTGATGCCATGTGAGCAGTTATTACTTGCCCTACATAAACGTCCCCAAAGTGGAAGCTGTCCCCAATGGCTTATAAGGAATAGCACTTATCTGTGGGAGTCGTTAACTTCTATAAAGCAGACATGCCAAGGGATGATCAAACACCTGGATCATGAAGACTGCTCCTGTCTGAAATTTCCAATAGGAGGATATCAGCAGAGGCCTGTCACCTGGCCATCAGGAGACACCCCAGATGTACCCCTCAGAGCACTGAGCCTTATAAAATGTAAATATAAAATGTAATCGCCAGCCAAGATTCTTGGCCAAGCTGGTCTTGGTGGTGCTTGGCATTTGAGAAAGGGAGGCAGGAGAGAACATCACAGCAGGGAGAGAAAGGAAGCAATTGCCTGGTCAGCAAAGCTTCCTAAGACAAGCTGGAGGCCAGTGCTTTGCAGATGTCCACACTCATCGAAGTTATTATGGATCCCAAGTTGCTTTTGTTTATGTGGGGTTTGTCTGTCAATATTTACTATATAAAAAAGTAAAAGGGAGACTGTTTTAAACTTTAGTTTTCTTAGTAAAGAACAATAAACTCACTATATGTGTACATAAACATCAGACATTTTATGATAAAAAGACTCTACTTTGTAAAAACAAACAGACTTACTGAGAAAAGTAACATTGTTCTAGAAAACGAACATGCTCATACTCACTGGAAATCGCTTTAATTTCTAACTTAACAGAGGACAGCTGGATGCCCATACTTACTTCTGCGTCTAATCTCCTATGATGAAACACGTCATTTCACCTCTGAAAAAGTCTACTATACACTGGTGAGAGAATGAGAATTTTTTTACAATGTCATAACATTATTACAAAAACAGTTCTGATTTCATGGACTTTTTTAAAGGAAGGATCTCAGAGATTCCCAGGGCTCTCAAAGTTTCAGGATCCTTTTGTTAAACTGTAGTGGAGATCTCTATTACATTCTTCTAACATCAGGATTAAATGAGGTTCCTCTGTACATGTATATTTTGCAAGGTTTATGCTCATACCCAAAACAAAACAAAGGCATTCCTATTAAAAAAAGTGAAATGACTCATACTTATAGCTATTATTATCACATAAGCAATGCTAAAATTTGTTTCTAAACATTTTACTTTCATCTTCTTCAGTTTCTACCTTACGAATAGAGGAATTTGTGTCCTAACTTGCTTTCTTTGGTTTGAGGACTGGCATGAGTGTCAGGTCAAATCAGAACAGTTATCCCACAGTTTATGAAGTAAAGACTAGCCATCCAAGCCCCTCTTCAGCGTCTCTCTTCTTGGACATTGCTAACATTTCATTTTGCTAGTAAAGCTATAGATCTGACACTTAAACTTATGGAGACGTTTTCAATGTTAAGTGTGTTTCCTTATATAGAGAGAACGAATCACTGGCTTTGGAAGAGGGACTGATTTGGAGATTGTAAACTTTGCATTTACAAACAACAGAAAACCAAAACATTTACTGCCATTTCTCAATTACCTTGAAAATGGGAGAAATTGGATAGCATTGTTTACTAAGGACAAAGAGAAAGGAAGAAATTTGAATAGAATTTATTTATGGAGACACCAGGTAAAAGAGCTCAGGTTTGTTTCGTTATGGCCATGGCAAATGTTGCTTTTGCTGAAACTTCCTGAATTGAACCACTTTATTTTTTCTCTCTAATTTTCGTTTTTTATATTTTCTTTTTAAATGTATACCATGTAATATTTAAGAGCTAAATAATTCAAAACAAGTCATAAGTTATATAAGCAAGACCTAGCCCCAGAAATAATAATTACCAATTTTCCTGTATACACCTCTCCCACCCACTAGACTCATATCTTAAGCTTAGTGTTTATCATTGTGATGTGCGTATGTGTGCATGTGTGCATGCATGCATGTGTGTGTGTATGTGTGTGTGTGTGTGTGTGTACTTAAGAATATAAAGTATCCTTGTGTAGGACTTTTTAGTTCTTATATAATAAAATACCATAATCTATATTTATATAACTTTCTTTTTCTCACTCAACATTATATTTGTGAGATTCAAATATTTTAAGAAGTGTAATTCTTCACTTAAGGTCACTACTGTACAGTATTACATTGTATGAATATACCGCAATGTATGTATTCTTCTCCTTTGGACATTCAGGTTGTTTCAAATTTATATTTTGCTTTTAGAAATAGTACCATAGTGCAGGCTTTTGTTATGTCCTCTTGTGTGGGTTTTTAAAGAGGTTCTCTAGTGAGTGAAATTGCAAGATCATTGGATAGGTGCATCTTTGACTACACTAGAAAATCCCCAATTTTCTACACTGTGTGTCCTTTGGAGGGTAAGAGTTTCTTGCTTTATTTCTTAGCAATATTTGGTAAAGTCACCCTTTCAGATTTTTCCAGTTTTTCTGGTCCAGTGATTTTAAAGTTATATTGTGATTTTATTGTACCTTTCCCTATTTACTAATAAGGTGGAACAACTCTGTCTGTGTGTATGGGCCACTTGTGGGTCCCCTGTGTAAAATTCATGTGTCCCACTTGGTTGGTTGTCTTCCTCTCATTGATTTGTAGAGAACTCATTGAATGATACCTTTGATGCATCATGTGGGTGCCTTCAAAGGAAGACACAGATGTACCTCACTGTCCTCTTTCTGATAGACAGTTCAACCTTCAGTAGCACCCCTTACCTATAAGAGGAGATGACATTAAAACCTCCATAGCAGAGTATATGACAGTAATAGATCCTTGATTAACTCAGAGTTCTTTATCATCATCTTCCCACCAACCCCTCCTTGTCATGGTCTTTTTCATTGAAGATACTTTTGCAAAGGGAATGCTCTTAGAAGTTAATGTTATTAGTCACAAGCCATAGCCTATGGACTCTTTCAATTGACCTATGTTTTTATGAAGTGAAGCAACTTCCTCGACAGATTCATTACTTCCTTCTGAGAACAGGTGTAAAGCAACCATCTATATGTGATGGAGGCATTGCTGAGTTCAGATTTATTGAATTTTACCTCCAATGTATTTGATCCTTGGACCAGGATGTGATACATATTCAGAGGAGTAGCAGAGTAATACTTTGTATTAAAGATTAAATATACAAATGTGTATTTCATATAAAGCATAGTAGCTTTTATTTGTTTCAACTAAATATCTGCTCATCTCCCATTAACCATACCTGCAAGTAAAGTTTCCCAGTGAGAATGAAGTAGAAATATGTTCATATGTCATGATCAGATGTTCCAAAACCCAACATTAGGCAGGGGTGGGACGTCGGGGCTCTACCAAGATCTTTTTACCTTTATGGCTATTCAGTTCTTACATGTTTCTTCCCTGGGAGTCTTCAAAATATACTGCAGTAATTCTGTGGTTGACTTTTGTTGCTGAAATGAATGACTGGAAGATTGAAAAAGCAGCATGGGTGACAGGAAAGTGATCCTAAAAGGATTTGTTTCCCTGAAGTTCTTGGCCTAATCTCTCCCTCAAGCTCCACTCATCAGCTCATTCATTCACTCAAGTATTTCCACAGTTCCCACTATGAGCCAGGTGACATTTTGAGTGCCAGAAACACACGTGTGAAGTAGACAGCATTCTTGGAGCTTACACACTAGTGTCTAGTGTGTGCAACAGGGGAGGGAAAGTTATAGGGGAAATCACTGAATAAGAAGATTTAAAGAGATGATTTCAGGTTGATGAGGAAAAACATAAACCAAATGAAATATGATGGTGTGATAGAGAAGCTGCTGGGGAATGCTTCACTACAGAAGTTACAGCATAGCAGAGGCTTGGGTAATAATAAGAATTCCACCAGGTAGATTTGGGAGAAGAATTCTCTCCTCATGGAAGGAACAAAAAAAAAATCTCTGAAGGAGTAAAGAGTTTGGAAATTTCAAAATAACAGAAATAAAGTTAGTGAAACATAGTAAATAATCAGGGGTATTGAGGAAATAAAATCATAGAGGCAGAGGGAAATTCAGGGGCCTGTGGGCAATAAGAAGAAGACTGGATTTCATTCTAAGAAAAATTAAATACTATTAGATGGTTTAAAGCAGGAAAGAGAAATAATCTTATTTACATTTTTAAAATTTCATGCTAACCATTAAAATCTCACTAAAATCTCTAAAATTACAAAGACAGACAATATCAAATGTTGGGGAGATAGTGGAACAACTGAAACTGTCATATATGCCCATTAGGAAAACTATTTGGCAGCTTACACAGCAAATTCACCTTTAGAAACACAACAAATAGAAATGCCTCCATATGTCCACCAAAGGAGACATTTTCTAGAATGTTCCTAGCAATATTATTCATAATAGACAAAACCAGAAATTACCCAATTTCCCTATTCTATCAATAATAGTATAGATAGAATGATGTGAGCATCACAGTGAAATGAGATGACCCCTTTGTGTCTCCCTTTCCAACTACAACTGTTAAGACATTTATAACCCAACAAAAGTTATAAATGCACTGGGTCACCCGCAAGTTCCACACATCATTACATCTGAAAGGGGGTGTATTGGCACATGCAAGGGAAGCAGAAAAGGGGTAAGGACAGGGACAAAGCCTATATCCTTATTCTCTGGGCCCAACTGCAGCCCCAGAGAATGTGGTACTGAAGGAGTTGGGGTGCAGCTCTCACAGCCCAGGCCAGAAGATGGTAAGAATGGCAGAGTAGTGTCAGAACCTGAAAATCTGGCTCTCCTACCCCGTTGCCACATTCACTCAACCAGAGAACTTGGTAGTAGCAACAGAGATGTTTCCAGCCTCCTGGTCATAGTGCAGTGGCACTAATGACCATAGTGAACCAGGCAGCAGCATGGCAGGCTTGCAAACCTGGCATCCACATCTGCCACATTCTTCCACCACAGTGGTGGTGACCCAAGACTCAGGCTGGGCACCCACCACACTGGTCACCTAGGCAGCAACTCAAATGATTGTGAGGCACCAGCAATCCTGGAGACACAATTAGCACACAGGTTAAGAGAAAACCAAAACTTGCACTATAGCACCACCTATTGAAAAACAAAGAACAAAAAAGACCTCTAATTATCAAGTTGGAGAATTGTTAAAACAAAAACAGTACCTAAATAAGAAAGGTATTCACTACATTAATTATTTTCATTGACAGAGAAATAACACATCACACTTCATGAACAACCAAGGTAACACCGTATCACAGAAAGAAAGTGACACTTCTCTAGAAACCAAACTCAAAATTATGTAAGATCATGATATAAATGATCAAGAATTCAAAATAGCAGTAATGAAGAAACTCAACAGGATACAAGAAAATTCAGAAAGGCAGTTCAATGAGCTAAGGAATCAAATTACTGAACAGAAGTACTTCCTAAAGAGAGTGAAACTCTGAAAAAAAAAAATTTTGGAGCTGAAGAGCTCGCTATGTGAGATGAAGCAGACCATATGAAAGAGAGAATTGGTGAGTACAAAGATAGAAACCTAGAATTGACTCAGGTGGAAGAGGAAAGAGAACTATAATTTTTTAAAAACAGAAAGAACACTATGAGAACTATCTGACTCCTTTACAAATAGCAACATTAGGAGAATGGGTATCCCACACCTGGGGAAGAAAGTGGACATACTTGTACAGTAAAAGAAGCTAACAGAACACCTAATTATCTCAACATAAAAAAAATTCATGATACATTATATTAAAACTGTCAAAGACAATAATAAGAAAAAAAAAGTCCTAATGCAGCTGGCTAGGTGTGGAGAGACAGCAATTACAAAGGAAACCCCACCAAGCTTTTATCAGATTTCTCAGCAGAAACTTTATAGGACAGGTGAGAGAGTAGAATGATATATTCAAAATATTGAGATACAAATCATCAGCCCAGAATACTCTATCCAGTAAAATTATTCTTTAGATATGAAAGAGAAATAAAGGCTTTTCCAGACAAATAAAATCTGAGGAAATTTACCTACAAAAACTTCATTACAAGAAATATTTAAAAGAGCTCTTCTACCTGAAACAAAAGACAAAAATATAGAAAACTTGAATGAGGGGACAAACAAACAAAAGCAGAAAATAGCAATTTTATTTCAGAACAGGGTGTTAAATAATTATAACATAAACATTAAAGGAAAGAAGAGCATTAAAATACTTATAGCTTCTTCAATTTGGTAATGAACACACAGCATAAAAAGGGATAATATGTGACAACAAAAACATAAAAAAGAGAGAAGGAAAAGAACAGAACCTGTACAGGTGAATGAAGATAAGTTGTTCTAGAAAAAAAAAAAGGACTATTCTATCTATGAGATATTTTATACAAACCTCATGGTAACCACAAAACAAAAATTCAGAGGTTGAGACACAACACATAAAAGGAGGAACCAAAAAAATTATAGAAAAATCACAAAACGAAAATAGCAGAGAGAAACACAAGGGACAAGAAACAATGGAGATACAGTGCAATAAGAAATTTTTTTAAAAAAGAAGGCATTAGTAAGTACTCATATTGCAATAATCATCCTAAATGTAAATGGGCTGAATTTACCAATAAAAAGGCACAGAGTGGGTGGGTAGGTTAAAAATTAAGACCCAAATATGTGCTGCTTTCAGGACACCTATCTCAGCTCCAAAGACAGACATAAGCTCAAAATAAAAGGGTGGAAGATGATAATCCAATCATGTTTTCCAGAAGAAAGTGGGTGCAGCAATACTTATACCAGTCAAAATAGAATCCCCCCAAAATGCTAACAAGAAGCAAATATAGACATTTTATAATGATAATGGGGACAATCCCTCAAGAAGACATAAAATTTATTAATATACTTGTAAATGCACCCAACATACCAAAATATATAATGCAATTATTAAGATTTCTAAACCAAGAAATGAAAACACATAGGAGGAGACTTTAACACCACACTTATATTAATGAATATGTCATAGAGACTGAAAGTCAACAAGAAAACATTACCCCTAGATGGCACACTAGACCAGATAGACTTAACAGATATTTATAGAACTTTTCATCCAAAAGCAACAGAATACACATTCTTCTCAAGCATATATAGACAATTCTCAAGGATAGACCATTTGTTGAGACACAAAATAAGTCTCCATAAAATTAAGATTGAAATTCAATCAAGCATCATTTCTGACCCCAAAAGTATGAAATTAGAAATCAACTACAAGAAAAAGATGGAAAATCATAAATGTGTGGAGATTAAACAACATGTTACTGAACAACAATTGGGTCAGTGGAGAAATAAAACAAAAAAACAGAAAGATACACACAGACAAATATAAGTGAATATACAACACACTAAAATCTTTGAAATTCAGCAAAAGGAGTATTAAGAAGAAAGTTTAGCCATACAGGCTTACCTCAAGAAACAAGAAAAATCTAATAAGCAATTTAACTTCACACCTTAAGAAACTAGAAAAGAACAAACAAAACCCAAAGTCTGTAGAAGGAAGGAAATAATAAGAATCAGAGCAAAAATAAATAAAATAGACACTAAAAAGTCAATAGAAAAGGTTAATGAAACTTAAAGCAGCCTCTTTGGAAAGAAAAAAAAAATGACAAATCTCTAGTTAGACTCACTAAGGAATAAAGAAAGAAAATAAATAAAATAAATAAAAGGAATAAATAAAATCAAAAAAGGAAGAGGAAAAGTTACAACAGATATACAAACAATAATAAAACAATACTATAAAATGCTATACACCAGCTGTCCCCAACATTTTTGGCACCAGGGACCAGTTTCATGGAAGACAATTTTTTCATGAACTGAGGGTGGGGGTCAGGGTGTGGTTTCAGGATTTAAGCGCATTACATTTATTGTGCATTTTATTTCTATTATTACTACATTGTAATATATAATGAAATAATTATACAATTCACCACAATGCAGAATCAATGGGAGTCCTGAGCTTGTTTTCCTGCAACGAGATGGTCTCGTCTGAGACAAGTGCACAGTGCAGGGAAGAGGTGGTAAATAAGAAAATGGTAAATAAGAAAATGGGCAGGTCATGCAGGGACTAAAATAAATCTGGGATTTTGACTTGAAGCCTGCCACCAAATGCAGTTGTACAATTGAAGTACATCAACTCACTTGCCACTATAAAGCTTGACACCAGCTGCAGGTTAATTGTCACTTGCCACTCACTGATAGGGTTTTGATATGAGTCTGTAAGCAATTGATTTATTATTGTCTCTGTGCAGTCAAACCTCCCTGCTAATGTTAATCTGTATTTGCAGCCACTACCCAGTGCTAGCATTATTGCTTCAGCTCCACCTCAGATCATTAAACATTAGATTCTCATAAGGAGCATGCAACCTAGATCCCTTGCATGCACAGTTCACAATAGGATTCAAGCTCCCATGAGAATCTAATGCAACTGCTGATCTGACAGGAGGCAGAGCTCAGGTGGTAATGCAAGTGATAGGGAGAGGCTGTAAATACAGTTGAAGCTTTGCTCTCTTGCCTGCCTGCCACTCACCTCCTGATGTGCAGCCCAGTTACTAACAGGCCACAGACCAGTACCAGTTCATGGTCCAGGGGTTAAGGAGTCCTGCTACACACCATCAAATTGGACAACCTAGAATAAATGGATAAATTCTTAGAATCATACAGCCTTTCTGATCTGAATCATAAAGAAAGAAAATCTGAAAAGACTTATCACTAGCAAGGAAACGGAAACAATAATCAAAGACCTCCCAAAAAACAAAAGCCCTGGACCAGATGGCTTCACTGGTGAATTCAATCAAACATTCAGAGAAGATTTAATACCCATTCTTTACAAACTCTTCCAAAAATGGAAGAGGGCAGGTAGCTTCCTAACTCTTTTTTATGAGACATTACACTGATAACAAAACCAGACAAGAATAATACACACACAAAACAAATTACAGGCCGATATCAAAGATGAACATTGATACAAAAATCCTCAACAAAATATTAGCAAATTTAATACAACAATACATTAAAATGATCATATACCACTACCAAGTGAGATTTATTCCCAGGATGCAAAGATGGTTCAACTTCTATAAAGCAATTAACATGGTACATCACGTTAACAAAATGAAGGATAAAAATAATATGATCACTTCAATAGATTCAGAAAAAACATTTGACAAGATACAACATTCATTTGTGATTTTTAAAAAATCAATAAAATGAGTATAGATGGAATGTACCTCAACCTAATAAAGGCCATATATGACAAACACACAACTAACATCATACTCAATGATCAAAAACTGAAAGCTTTTTCTCTAAGACCAAGAACAACACAAGAATGCCTACTGTCATCCTAGTCAGAGAAATTAATCAAGAAAAAGAAATAAAAGGCATCCAAACTGGAAAGAAAGAAGTAAAACTATCACTTTTTTGCAGATGACTTGATTTTATATATAGAAAAAGACTCCACAAAAAAACTATTAGTAATAACAAACAAATACAGTAAGGTTACAGAATATAAAATCAATATACATGAATCTGCTGTGTTTCTATATACTAATACTGAACTATCAGATAGAAAATAATGAAGAAAATTTCACTTACAATTACAACAAAATCATAATAAAATATCTAGGAATAAATGTAACAAATGAGATGAAAGCCCTGTACACTGAAAACTATCAAGATATTGCTGAAAGAAATTGAAGAAGACACAAGGAACTAAAAAGACATTCCATATTCATGGATGGGAAAGATTAGCATTGTTAAATGTTGATATTACATAAAGCAATCTTTGCAATGCAAATCCTATCAAAATCCTAATGGCATTTTTTTCGTTAAAAAAATAAAACAAAAAATCCTAAAATTTGTATGAAACCACAAAAGACCCCAAATAGCCAAAGCAATTCTGAGAAAAAAAGAACAAAGCCAGAGTTATCACACTTCCCAATTTTCAAACAAGGCTACAAAACTATAGTAATCAAAACATTATGGTACTGACAGAAAAGCAGACACACAGACCAATAGAATAGAATTGTGAGCCCAGAAAAAAAGCCACACACATATGGACAACTAACTATGACAAAGGAGCCAAGAACACACAATGGGGAAAGGACAATCTCAATAAATAGTGTTGAGAGAACTGGATAGCCACATATAAAAAAATTGAAACTAGACCACTATCTCATACCATACACAAAAATTAACTCAAAATGGATTAAGTACTTGAATATAAAACCTAAAACAATAAAATACAAGAAATAGAAGAAAACATAGGCACTTAGCTTCTGGACATCAGTCTTAGTGGTGTATTTGTGAATTGACTCTAAAAGCAGAAGAAATTTTTTAAAAAATAAACAAATAGGACTACATCAAGCTCTGCACAGTAAACCATCAGAAAAATATAAAAAACAAAACCTACCAACTGAATGATAGAAGATATTTACAAATGATATTTCTGACCAGAGGTTAATATCCAAAATATATAAAGAACTTGTAGAACTCAAAACAAGAAAACAAACATCCAGATTAAAATATGGGCTGAGAATCTGAATAGTTCCTCATTTTTTTCCAAGAAAGACATTCTGGCCAATAGGCATATGAAATGATGTTTAACATCAGTGATTATTAGGGAAATGCAAATCAAAACCACTATGAGATACTACCTCACACCTTTTGGAATGGCTATTATCAAAAAAACACAAGAAATAAGTACTGGAGTGTGTGTGGAGAAAAGTAAACTCTTGTATACTGTTGGGTGGGAATGTAAATTGTTATAGCCATTATGAAAAACACTATATAGGTTCCTCAAAAAATTAAGAATAGAACTATCATATAATCTAGAAATTCCTCTTCTGGGTATTTATCCAAAAAGTATGAAGACAATTCAAAAACATGTATGTACCCCTCTGATCACTGCAGCATTATTTACAATAGCCAAGATATGGAAACAACCTAAGTGTCTATTGATGGATAAATGGATAAAAAAGATTTGGTACATATACAATGGAATATTACTAAGCCATAAAAAAGATGAAATATTGCCATTTGTGACAACATGGATGGATTTGAAGGGTATTATGCTAAGTGAACAAGTTGATAGCAAAAGACAAAAAAACATGGATGATTTTATTCATATGTGAATTATAAAACAAAAAAGAAACAACCAAACAAAACTAAAACCACCTCATAGATACAGATAACATATTGGTGGTTGCCAGAGGGGAATGGGAGTTGAGGGAGGCTGAAATGGGTAAAGGGAGCCAATTATATTGTGACAGATGAAAACTAGACATTCGGTGGTGAGCATCCTGTAGTGTATACAGATGTTAAAGATAACGTTGTAACCCGAAACTTATATAATATTATTAACCAATGTTACCTCCATAAAAATAAATGAATAAATAAAAATTTTAAAAAACACACAATAGAATAGACAAAACAGTTGTGGCAGATTCACAAAATGGGATATTATAGAGCAGTAGTTCCCAACATTTTTCCACTTGTGTAATTCTTTTAAACTTATTTCTATAAATTGTACCCCTTGTTTATAAAACAGCTGCTTTTAAACAATGATACTTTTGTTCAGTGCCTATCTTAATGTAAAATAGTGGAAATAAGGTAATAAGTTAAAAAAGATAAATGATTACACTAAAAGTACAAACCACAGATTTAATTTGACAATATTCATAACAATTAAATATTTATAATAATAAAGTATTAAACAAATTTTTAATTTATTATTAATAATAATATTTATTTGTGTTATCTGAAAAGTTTATAAGTGTTATGCAGATTACTAGCTGACTGAAACATTGTTAGTGAGATCATTGGCCTTGCTTTGATGCACTGAGTTTTTTTTAATGAGGCTCAAAAGATTCAAGATACAGTCTTAAATTCAGACTTGCATTAAGTTTGTTGCAGTATTTATTTTTTATGAAGGTGTAAGAAGAAAAATCTCTGTCCACTAGTTCAGTATTAGTAAAGGGCAAAAAGTGTTTGAGTGCCTTCTTACTAAGCTGTTCGTATTCCTTACTGACATCTACCCAGAAGGTAAGAAGATGCTTTTATTTAAAGTCAGAATTTAAAGAAGAATTGGTTGAAAGTTTGGTGAACTGCTCTTTTTCATTTATTGATAGTTTAGCTTCTTTGAAGAAATCTTCATTGAAGGGATCTATAAACCAGTTGTGTTCTTTTCCATGTTGAGGGAAGTACTTATTAAAGGACACTTAAAGACCTTCCACAAGTGACTTACAATGTTCTCTCTCTCGTTTCGGAATAGGTGCAAGTCATTCTCAGATAAGAAGTTGTGTAGAGCGTCAAAAACTTCAGGCTTACCTCTTTCGATACACACTTTCCAAAAGTCCAGGTTTTTAATCATTGACTCAATTTTGTCAGTTATCTTTGAATATAGTGATTGAGCTGTTTTGAAGTCTCAAGTTGAGTTTGTTTATTTCTAAAAAGATATCTGATAAATATGCAAGACTTTGAAGCCAATCACTGCCCTGAAACTTTGGACCAAAAAGGAAGTGATGGTCTTCAAAAACTACCAGAACTTCATGTCTAAGTTCAAACATCTGTATAAGCACTTTGCCACAAGCTAGCCATCTTACCTCCGTATGCAAAGAAATGTGTTGTGAATGGTGTTCATTTCTTCACACAGCTCTTTAAACAATCTGGAGTTTTGTGGTTGTGACTTAATAAAATTTACAACGTTTACAGCCTCATCAAGAACATCTTTCACTTCACTAGGAAGATGCTCGGATGTAAGACTTTGCCTGTAAATGCAGCAGTGACTCCATGGTACATGGGGAACTACTCCGTTAATTCAGCTGCATAGGCCTGTAAAATTATCTGACATAGGCTGGCCTCTTTACTATCTCCCGGTAAGGAGATACAGACACATGTTGAGAAGTACTTGGTGACAGGTTATACTCCACATCAAGTTTTGGTTTTTTAACTGTTCCTGTTTTCAACCACTGATCCACAACTGACACACTTAAAAATCATTGAAAATAATAACTGAAACTATGTAAAATATTAAATTAAAAACCTACATGAAAAGAATCATGATTAAAGACAACACACTTACTTTTACTTAGTCAATAACTAAACTGTTCAAACAGTCTGGCTAAAGACAGATTTGCATGTTTGGGCAACTTCTAAAAACATTGCAAATGGATTGTTCTGAAACTGTGTGTAATGATTGGTAGAAGAGCAGTTTAGGAGAGGTGTTCATAGCCTTGCCCGTATCAATCATCATTCACTAATGTGATCTAATTTTGAAGGGTCTCCATTAACGGTGATTCAAACTTAACATTATTGTTCCATAACTAACATTTTGCATTTTTTTACTTCCTTTTTTTGCCATTAGTGATTACTTTTCACATATCCCTGAAGGCCTACAGGTACAGGTACCACCGCTTGGGAACTGATGTTATAGAGCCATGAGAAAGAACTACAGGCAACAATATGGACAAATTTCACAGATGAATCTCACAGATATAGTGTTGAGCAAAAGAAAATAGATCTTTAAAAAGATCGTACTGCATGATTCTATGTACATGAACTTCAGATATGAGAAAATTAACCCATACTCTTGAAATTAAGGATGGTGGTCTCCTCTGGGGCAAGGGCATTAAGTGACATGATGGGGATGCTCCAATGATAGTCATCTTTCTTTCTTGATCTGGGTGCTGGCAGCATAGATATGTTGTTCTGACTGTGAAACTTTATGGAGCTGTTTGTGTATGTGCTCTTTTCCAAACAGAGGTTATAGATACTTCACTAAACAGTCAAAGGAAATTCACTCTGGATGCTGTGTGAAGACTTGGTTAAAGGAGGTAGGGTGGCAAGAGGAGATACATGGCCCCAGTTAGGAAGCTGTTAGAGGAGACCAAAGAAGAGGTGATGTGACTAGCTCTAGGCAGATGATAGTAGAGATGAGCATGTGGTGATTCATTTGGGATTCATCTGAATGTCTCTGGTCTTTTTCAATTTCAGTGTATCTTAAATCAAATTCAGGGAATCACAAAATCACATGGTCGAAACAGAATCTAAGGTTTGACTATCACTTGAGTAGAGTAGTAAACACTTCTGGGAGAAGAAGGCAAGATGGCAACTGGAGAGGAGGTCCCTAAAGCCTCTCCCAGAAAACACAATTGAACGGCCACCCAGTAGCCAAGAAAGAGGACCCTGAGTGACAAAAGGGCTGTTGAGAAATCCACAAATCGCAAGTAAACACCTGAAGATTGGAGAGAAGGAGACGAGTGGGGGAGGGGGAAGGGAGCAGAGACTGCAATAGGACAAAATCGCTGCTGACTATTTGGAGCAGGGAAGCTAGGATTTGGAGCTGCATGCTGGTGATGGAGTTTGGGAGCCAGCCTCTGGAACTTTTGAGTGGTAGAAGGGCTGAGCGAGGACTCTCAACTGCAAAGATGACACCCCAGCTCTAGGCCCCCCGGAGACCTACACAGGGCTGCAGTTCCTGTTCCCAGTCCGCTGCAAAGGCGACCCTGCTGTCTCAGGCCAGGCCCACAGCTTTGGACTTATGGAATGTGCACTTCCTCGTGCACCCCAGGGTTCTGAAAGCAGTGTGAGCCCATAGACAGCCAGATGCTGAATGAGGGCTAGGAAGAAAGACTGATTTGATAGCATTCACCTGAGCCAGCAGAAACAAGCCTCTGAACAGCTTCCCCAGCAAAGGGCAGAAGGCAGAGCTGCCCTTGGAGCGCCTGTTGTTGGCCTCTCCCGAGGATATATGCGCATAGCCTCCAAACGCAGTAGGAGATCAAAAACAAGAAATAAACCCCCCTCTCTCCCAAAACTTGACCCCCAGTGCCACCTAGTGTCTGCCCTACAGCAAGACACCACAAAAGCAATAATCTAGGCACTGAACATAAAGCCGTCATGTCAAAGAGGAAGAACCCAGTGAACAGGATGAATTTCTTAAAAACTAAAACTCCTCAGAAAGAACATTATATTTATGGAGAAGACCTAAGAGCTTCTTAGACATAAAAGGGTCTGATTTAAGTGACAGAATTTAAAGCAGCCATTCTAAAGCCTCTGAGAGAAATGAAAGCATACTGGCAGAACACAATAGCTGAGATAAATAACATAAAAAGGGACGTGAATGACATAAAAAAGGAACTCTGTGAACAAAAAGAACAATTTAACAAAGAAATTCAAAACATAAGAAAGATTGAGATGGAAATACGAGAAATAAATAATATGATAAAAGAAGTGAGAAATGAAATAACTGCCATAGGAAACAGGACCAACCAGATGGAGGAAAGAATTAGTGATATTGAAGATCAGAACATGGAAACAGCTCAGAAAGAGGAAGAGAGGGAATATAGAACCTAAAGGATTGAAAGAACTCTGCAAGAACTATCCGACTCCATGAGACAAAACAACATCAGGATAATAGGAATAGAAGAGGGGGCAGAGCATTCTACAGAGAGCATACTCAAAAAAATAGTTAATGAGAACTTTCCAAACCTATGGAAAGATCTGGAACCCCAGGTTAAAGGAGAAAAACAGTTCCCCTAGATACCTGGACCCTAACAGATCTTCTCCAAGACACATGGTACTAAAGATGTCCAAAACTAAAGACAAAGAGACAATTCTCAAGGCAGCCAGGGAAAAAAGAACTATAACCTTTAGAGGAAAACCCATCAGGCTGGCATCAGATTTCTCAACAGAAACTCTGCAAGCCAGGAGAGAGTGGAATTCAATATTCAAAATTTTAAAAGAGAGAAACTTCCAGCCAAGAATAAATTATCCAGCAAAATTATCTTTCAGATATGAAGGTGGAATAAAGACCTTCTCAGACACACAGAAGCTGAGGGAATTTGCCAACATGAGGCCAGCACTCCAAGAAATACTGAAGGAGGCTCTTCGACCTGAAACAAAACATCAGGAAAAATGGAACAAAGTGGGGGCAACAAGAAAGAAACAAAAACAAACAAACAAAAACAAAGAAAGAAATAAGTAATGGCAACAGGAAATCCTCACATATCGATCATCATTCTAAATATTAATGGACTGAACTCACCAATCAAAAGACACAGAGTAGCAGACTGGATTAAAAAACAGAACACATCCATATGCTGTCTCCAAGAAACACACCTCAGCTGTAAGGACAAACACAGACTCAGAGTGAAAGGATGGGATACAATAGTCCAAGCAAATGGTAACCAGAGAAAAGCAAGAATGGCCATATTGATATCTGATGAAATAAACTTCAAGTTAAAAAAGATAGTAAAAGA
Organism: Lyroderma lyra; assembly: GCA_004026885.1. Lineage (NCBI taxonomy): Eukaryota > Metazoa > Chordata > Mammalia > Chiroptera > Megadermatidae > Lyroderma > Lyroderma lyra. The sequence goes on from PVJL010004104.1 coordinate 137,578, forward strand.
CAAAGATGGACATTACATAATGATAAAAGGCACAATGCAACAACAAGAAGACTTGACACTAATCAACAAATATGCTCCCAACCAGGATGCACCAAAATATACAAAGAAACTACTAACAGACCTGAAAGGAGAAACTGATGAATACACAATCATAGTGGGAGACTTAAACACCCCGCTAACAGCCATGGACAGATCATCCAAACAGACAGTAAATAAGGAAATAACAGCTCTGAATGACACATTACAGCAATTGGACATAATTGACATTTACAGGACACTTCATCCAGCAAAAAGAGACTACACCTTCTTTTCTAGTGCACATGGAACAATTCTCAAGGATAGACCACATGCTGGGACACAAAAGTACCTTCAGCAAATTCAAGATCAAAATCATACCAAGTATGTTCTCAGACCACAAAGTTTTCAAATTGGCGATCAACTGTAAAAGGAAAGCAGAAAAAAACACATATACATGGAGATTAAACAACAGCTTATTTAAAAAGGACTGGATAAAAGAACAAATAAAAGATTCAATTGAAACATATATAGAAACTAATGACAATGAAAATACAACGTATCAGAATTATTGGGACACAGCGAAAGAGGTAATAAGAGGGAAATTTATATCATTACAGGCCTATCTTAAGAAACAAGAAAAGTCACAAGCAAACATCTTAGCATCCCATCTCATAGAACTAGAAAAAGAAGAGCAGACAAAACCCAAAGTCAGCAGAAGGAAAGAAATAATAAAAATAAAGCAGAACTAAACTAAATAGAGAACAGAAGGACAATAGAAAAAAATAATATAACAAAGAGCTGGTTCTTTGAGAAAGTCAACAAAATTGACAAACCTCTGGTGAGACTGATCAAAGGACGAAAGGAAAGGACACAAATATCCAAAATTAGAAATGAAAGGGGAGAAATTACCACTGATACCACAGAAATACAAAGGATTATAAGAAAATATTATGAAGGACTTAAGCCACGAAATTTAACAACCTAGAAGAAATGGACGAGTTTCTAGAAACTTATAGCCTACCAAGACTGAACCAAGAAGAACTGGATAATCTAAATAGACCAATCAATAGCAACCAGATTGAAATGACTATCCATAATCTCCCTAAAGGCAAAAGCCCTGGACCAGATGGTCTCACCAATGAGTTCTACTAAACATTCAAAGAAGAATTAACGCTAATTCTCCTCAGACTCTTCCAAAAAATTGAAGAGGAAGCAGTACTTCCTAACTCATTCTATGAGGCTGACATTACTCTAATACCAAAGCCTGGCAAAGACAACACAAAAAAAGAAAACTATAGACCAATATCTCTGATGAACACAGATGCAAAAATCCTGAACAAAATATTAGCAAATAGAATACAACAATGCATCAAAAAGATCATACATCATGATCAAGTGGGATTCATCCCAGAGCAAAAGGATGGTTCAACATACGAAAATCAATCAATGTGATACACCACATCAACAAAATCAAAGATAAAGACCATATGGTCATTTCAATTGATGCAGAAAAAGCTTTCGACAAGGTACAACATCCATTTATGATCAAAACACTAAATAAAATAGGTATAGAAGGAAAGTATCTCAACATAATAAAGGCCATATATGACAGACC